>JAGDQO010001002.1:0-306714 GCA_018342035.1 Solanum appendiculatum
AAGCAATAGAAGAAAACCCATTCACAAATCTCCGATAGTAACCCGCTAAGCCCAAGAAGCTCCTAATATCCGACGGGGTCAATGGCCTAGGCCAATTTCTAATCACATCGGTCTTCTTAGGGTCTACCTTAATACCATCCCCGACACCACATGACCTAGGAAGGCAACCTCCCTCAACCAAAATTCACACTTTTCATACTTGGCATACAACTTCTCCTCTCTTAATCTTTGCAACACAACCCTCAAGTGACCCATATGTTCTTCCTCACTATGCGAATAGATTAAAATATCATCAATGAAAGCCACAACAAAGGAATCAAGGTAGGGTTTAAAGACCCTATTCATTAGGTCCATGAAGGTAGCCGGTGCATTGGTCAACCCAAAGGACATGACCACAAATTCATAATGTCCCCATACCTAAGGTGGAAGGCTGTCTTCAGGGAATGTCACCCTTCCTCACCTTCACTTGATGATACCCGGACCGAAGATCAATCTTAGAGAAGTGGCTAGCCCCTTGCAATTGGTCGAACAAGTCATCAATCCTAGGAAGAGGATATTTATTCTTGACGGTGACCCTATTGAGTTGCCGGTAATCGATACACATCCTAAGGGCCCCATCTTTCTTCTTCACCAACAACACCGGTGCCAAACCCCATGGTGATTGGCTAGGGCCTAATTAAACACCTCTCCAACAAAGTCCCTCAATTGTCTTTCAAACTCCTTTAACTCCGCCGGGGCCTACGGTAAGGCCGGGGCCATACGGTAAGGGGGAATAGAAATGGGTTGAGTATCGGGGAGGAGGTCTATGCCAAAATCTATTTCCCTTTCGGGAGGAACACCGAGAAGGTCATTAGGAAAGACATCAAGGAATTCATTTACGACCGGAACCGACTCTATAAGAAGGGTTTTGGACTCCACATCCCTAACCCTCACAAGGTGATAGAGACACCCCTTAGAGATCAACTTGCGGGCTTTAATGCAAGAGATGAATCTACCCTTGACTACCAAATTTTGGCTTTCCCACTCAAGAATGGGTTCACTTGGGAATTGGAACTTGACCCTACGGGTTCTACAATCAATAGAAGCATAGTATGCATGCAACCAATCCATCCCAAGAACAACCGTTAGGGAAGAACTTAATTCAACTCTACAGCACGACTTAGAACATGGAGAAGGGAAACATTTCCTAAAACGTCTCATAGCCTCCTACTCATAGTTGTGGTGCACAACAATACCATGAATCGGACTCTAATCAACGCGGTGTGTTGGACTCCGAGGATCATTCAACCTAGGGCTCTGATACCAAGTTTGTCACGACCCAAGCCTAGGGCCTAGGTGTGACCGGCGAATGGGGAACCCGAAGGAACCCCAAACAAGCCTCATAGTGTATCATTACACATTCTTGGTCGCGGAAGCAATTAAATGACCATAAACGATAAGCATAATCAAGGGGAAATCGGGACTAAGGGAGCAAGAAAAAAAAATGATACATAAATACCATAGATGAGTCAAGCTCAAGCATAATACATAATTTGTCCAACACCACCTCTAAACATGAGTACTTAGCGGGGGCCAAGACAACTACCGGGCTCACCCTCATAGTCAAAACATAACTAGAAAGGAAAAGTTTTATACATAGCAAAAGATCATGAGCAACGTCCCCGAAATGGAGGACTCACCAATAACCACTATAGAAAATCGTACTAGCCACGCGGAGGAGGATGGTCAAGCGGTGCTCCGGTCCCTACATGGTGACATCATGTAGGCATAGAGTATGCGTTAGTACATTTGAATGTACTAAGTATATGGGATGCAATGCAATGCTACATTAGATGGACATCATAGGAAAAATGCGTAATCATACCCAATAGATAGCATATTAATGAAATGATATGTATAATGATGCTTACATAAAAATCATATTTAGTGGGACGTAGTACATGTGTGGCGAGTGACCATCAATATAGTATTTCCAAGGCCTACCACCCCCTTGGAGAGGCGAAAGAGGTACAAACCCCTCAATATGGTTACACGGGCCTACCACCCCCCGTGCTAGGACCCCCACCCCCCGTGCTAGGGACCAAGGTACAAACCCCTCGGTATATGGTTACACGGGCCTACCACCCCCCGTGCTAGGGACCAAGGTACAAACCCCTCGATATGGTTACACGGGCCTACCACCCCCCGTGCTAGGGACCAAGGTACCAACCCCTCGATATGGTTATACGGGCCTACTACCCCCCGTACTAGGCAACCAAGGTACAAACCCCTCGATATGGTTATACGGGCCTACTACCCCCCGTACTAGGCATGGTCGACTCACAACACTTATTTAGAGAAAATCATATACATGTGTCCATTTCATCATCATTTCAGTAATTACATAACCATCCGTCTCATAGGACGTACCTTGGACCTTCCCTTTCCTAAGAATTCTATAAATGGGCATTTTATCAAACACATGGTGGGCAATTGTTCATGTAAATGAAATCATGTATTTCAAGAATACTAAGTCCAACCAATTCCAAAATCCATATAAATCAGCCCACCAACAACATACATATATATATCAACCTTCATAATTTGATCATGGAAGCATGTAAACCATAAACATCACATAAAAATTCCATTTCATGATAATATGCAAAAAGGACCATAATAGGGTGTGTAGTAGTAATTCCGTAATTCAAGAGTTCATAATTGATCATGAGGACCCATAAACTTGAAGTAGAAATAGAGGATAAATGGTTGGACTTGTGGAAAGGAAGGTTTCCACAATCAAACCCACATACCTCAACTTTGGAGAATCCTTGATGAAGATTGGAATGGAGAATCGAAGCTTGAGATGTTTGAATTTGGTTGAAGATCTTGGTGGAATTTTTTGGAGAGGGCTTAGAGAGTGTTTTTGGAGTTTAGAAAATGACTAAATATGGGACATATCCCCTTTTTATAAAAAATGACTCCAACCCGCCTAGAAAATTCGCTCACTGGAATTGGAAATTCTGCACTGACAGGTTTTACGAAAATGGTCATAACTCCCTCATCCTAACGCGGAATAAGGTGAAACCAAGTGCGTTGGAAAGCTAACTCAAAGAGCTTTAATTTGATAGGTTGCAGCCCTTCCAGTTCCTTGTGTGCTAAGAGATATGCCCTTTTAAAGTTGACCCTCCAAATCGCAATTTTTGCGATTTTCGAATTTTGATACGGTTGCTCTAAAATTCGGGTTAGACCCATTTCCCACTCAATTTGACCCCACAAATAAGAATATGAAGTCGAATTTCCGAAATCATGCACGGATTTTGAGATATATGGAAATTACAATTATAGGTGTTTCCGAAGCACATTTTCGGGCATTTTTGGGGTCGTTTCACGAACCTACTAGAGCTTCCACCTGATCGTGATATTGATTTTTGTATTGACTTAGAGCCAGTCACTCAGCTTATTTCCATTCCTCCTTAGCATATGGCACCAGCCGAGTTGAAGGAGTTGAAGGAGTACTTACAAGATTTGTTGAGCAAGGGTTTTATTAGATCGAGTGTATCTCCTTGGGGTGCTCCACTATTATTTGTGAAGAAGAAAGATGGATCTATGCGTATGTGTATTGACTATCGGCAGTTGAACAAGGTTACCATCAGAAACAAGTACCCGATACCTCGTATTGATGATTTATTTGATCAGCTTCAGGGTGCTTCGGTTTTCTCCAAGATTGACTTGAGATCCGGTTACCATCAGTTGAAGGTTAGGGCGGAGGATATCCCTAAGACAGCTTTTCGGACACGTTATGGCCACTATGAGTTTCTGGTGATGTCTTTTGGATTGACTAATGAACCAGCAGCTTTTATGGACTTGATAAACGGAGTGTTCAGACCATACTTGGATTCTTTGTTATTTATTTTCACAGAAGATATATTGATATACTACCATAGTAGGGCAGAGCACGTGCATCATTTGTGGATTTTTGTTGAAAATTTGGAGGAAAGGAAGCTTTATGCAAAGTTTTTAAGGTGTGAGTTTTGACTTAGTTCGGTAGTATTCTTGGGACATATAGTGTCCAAAGAAGGTATTATGGTAGATCCTATGAAGATTGAGGCAGTTCGAGATTGGATCAAACCTTCTTTTGTTACTGAGAATTTCTTAGGCCTTGCAGGTTATTGTCGATGATTTGTGGAGGGTTTCTCACCCATTGCATCCCCACTAATTAGATTGCCCATAAGGAATTGAATTTCTAGTGTTTTGATGAGTGAGAGGTGAGTTTTCAAAAGCTTACAACTTTATTGATTACTGCTCTAATTTTAACTCTACTCGTGGAGGAAGTGGATTTTATCATATATTGTGATGCTTCTTGGATTGATCTTGATGGTTTGTTGATGTAGAAGGGGAAGGTAATAGCTAATGCTTCAAAGCAGCTGACACTGGTTCACGAGAAGAACTATCCTATCAATGACTTGTAGTTGACAGTTGTAGTAATCACATTGAGCATTTGAGGGTATTACTTTTATGGTGTGTATTGTGAGGTGTTCAAGGATCATCGTAGTCTCTAATATATATCCAATCATAGAAATATCAATTTAGGACAGTGAAGATGATTTTGAGTTGCTCAAGGACTATGGCATCAATATCTTTTACGATCTGAATAAGGCGAATGAGGTATTAGATTCATTAAGGAGAAAGACGGTGGGTATAGGGAATTTAGCTTTATTACAAGTAAGTGAGCTTCCTTGGGTTATGGATATCCAGTCCTTAGCCAATAGCTTTGCGAAACTTGATATTTTGAAATGGGGTAGAGTTTTATCTTACATGGAGGTGGGATCGTCCTTATTGTATCAGATTCGGGCTTAACAATTTGATGATAGGGATTTGTGAAATATTCAAGACAAGGTGTTACAAGGAGAAGCCAAGGAGGAAATTCGTGATGGTTAGGGAGTTTTGAGGATAAAATATCATATTTATGTTCTTGGGGTAGGTGAGTTGACTAGAATGGTCATGGAGGATGCCCAAAGTTTAAGGTATACAATTCATCCGAGGTCTACTAAGATGTATCGTTTATCAGCAAGTGATGTATGAACACCAAAAAACCTTGAGATGCTACTTAAAGGATGCACATACTAGAGTGGAAGTGGGAAATGATTTCTATGGACTTTGTAGTGGGGTTGCCACGGACCTTGGGTAAGGGTTGATGTTATTTGGGTCACTGCGGATCGATTAAGTAACTCTCAATATCTCGTGCCTATTCAGACTATCTATAATTTAGTGAAGTTAGTCCAACTCTACGTTCGGGAGATAGTTTGATTACATGGGGGGGCCCATATCTATTATTTCATGTCGAGACACATAATTTATATCTCATTTTTGGCGATCTATGCAGAAGGGGTTGGGACTAGGGTGGATCTTAGTACATCCTTGCATACACAGATTGATAGTCAGTCTGAACGGACTATTGAGGTCCTTGAGAACATGTTGTGGGTGCGTGTGATCACTTTGGTGGTTATTGGGGATAAGTTTTTATTTTAGTGGAGTTGTATACAAAAAAACTTGTTGCTGCCAATTACACACGCAAGTGTACGTAGTCGCAAAAGTAATAAGTGGCTCTTTAAGAACCGGAATATCGAACCCATAGAGACTTGTCAATTAACTATTTACTAAATTATACTAGTCTAATTATTTATTTAAGAGTGTCAAAAGAAATAAAAGAATGCAAAAATTAAATACTAAGATTAACTTACAGTGATTGGGACAATTCCAGGGCTGCAACATGCATAGGGTTTCATGTATCGCATCTCATGTAATGAATTAACTAAGGTTATCAAATTACTGATTTACAAGGTTGATTTTATGATCATGATCTCTCGACCTCTAATCGCCTACTCCAACTAGCTGTCTAACTACATCGTTGAGCGGGGATAAGCAGTCCTAATTGGCGATCATTTATATTTCATCATGTTTCGTAACCAAGCGAGGTGTTCTTCCGGGCGTCACTCCTGAACACGAATCTAAACAAAGTTAGAACAAGCTCTTTGCATTCTTTGGTCTATCTACCTCTTTATCTCTCGAGTCCAAGAATAGACAATAGATTTATTTTTATGGTGATCAAGCATGAAATACTAAAACAAGAATACAAAAGTAATTTAAACGATAACCAACATTAATTCAAAACAATTGATGTTCAACAATTACCCATAGCCGCAGCCCCAGAACAAGGGTCTTTATCTACTAATACCTAAGAAAAAGAAGAAGAAAAGAACCCTAAAAAGTATTGACAACTTTTCCTTCCACAATTTCTTCCTTCAAAAGTGTTCTCCAATAATTATTTCTATGGACTATTTATAGATGTAGAAAACCCTGAATAAAATAACTGAGTCCAAAACAAATTAGGAACCCAAAACCAAAACGGAATTGGATTCCTACGTCCGTGTGAATTGCACCGACTCAACCTTTTTCAGCTCTTGTTGTTGCCTTCGCAATTCATATTTCAATTCAACTTCATCAATCTTCTCTCCTTATATAATATATATTATTATATTCAATTTAATCCATTAAGCTGCCTGCTTGATTTTTCTACTAGAATCTTCTATTTTTAATTCGTTTTAGCTCCAAACTTCTTCATCTTCCCACCAATTTAATCCTACAAATAAAATACACTATTTAGCACAATCCATAAAATCCATGCTAAAAAAGGACAAATATAAATAATAAATATGAGGCAATTAATGATAAGAAAATATATTTTTGGCCTCAGATCAGGGCCCATATCTATTATTTCATGTCAAGACACATAATTTATATCTCATTTTTGGCGATCTATGCAGAAGGAGTTGGGACTCGGGTGGATCTTAGTACATCCTTGCATACACAGGTTGATAGTCAGTCTGAACGGACTATTGAGGTCCTTGAGAACATGTTGTGGGTGCGTGTGATCACTTTGGTGGTTATTGGGGATAATTTTTTATTTTAGTGGAGTTGTATACAAAAAAAATTATCATTCGAGCATTGAGTTGGCACCACTTGAGGCATTGTATGGTAGAAGATGTGGATCTCTATTTGGTTGGTTTGATGCATTTGAGGTTAGTCCGTGGGGCACATATCTGGTTAAGGAGTCCTTGGATAAGGTTGAGTTGATTGAGGATAGGCTTCTCATGGCTTAGAGTAGATAAGAGAGTTATACAGAATGAAAGATTCGTGGTTTAGAGTTAATGATTGGAGAGAGGGTTTTATTGAAGGTTTCGCCCATGAAGGGTGTGATGAGATTTGGAAAGAAGGGCAAGAGTAGCCCAAGGTATATTGGTCCTTTCGAGACTGTTGAGCGTATTGGTGAGGTGGCATATGAGCTGGCTTTGCCCCCTGGTTTGTCGGGTGTTAACCCTGTATTTCATATTTCGATGCTGAAGAAGTATCACCAGGGTGGTGTTCATGTGATTCAATGGGATTCGGTGTTACTTGGTCAGAATTTGACTTTTAAGGAGTCGATAACCATTTTGGATAGGCAAACTCGGAAGTTGAGGTCGAAAGAGATTGCTTCAGTAAAGGTTCAATGGAAGCACCGCCCAGTGGAGGAGGCTACATGGGAGACCGACTCAGACATGAGGATTAGGTATCCTCAACTTTTTGAGCGTTCAGTTACTTTATATTCTTTTACCGTTTGAGGACGAACGTTTGTTTAAGTGGTAGATGTTGTAATGACCCGTTAGGTCTCTTTGAGCACTAGGACTATTTTGACTTTTTCCGTAAAATTTTAAATGAAAATTTTGAACTATTCGATAATAACGAGTAATTAGTTGACGAATATTTATTAAATAATTAATATAGCTGAATAGTTAATGGGACAAGTCCATAAATTATTTATACCCTTTACCACTTTGGCTCATATAATTAAATTAAGTTAATAGAAGAAAAAAAAAGGGAAGAAAGAAAACACCATACCAGGTTTCGTTTGCGGCGTCACAACGAAAGTCGACCACTCTGAAGGTAAGGAATTTTAAAGAACTTTCAATTCTGTGGATGCACATGTGATTGCTACATATATAAGTATTATTATTATATTATTGAATGGAGAAAAGGAATTAATATTAGAATGTCAATATTTTGAGTTGAATAACCTTTACTGGTCGCTTTTCTTTAAAATTTTGGGGGACAAGATTAAGACCACCATTGGGCAATCATGACAATGGTTGGCAGTTGATAGGTCATTATAGAATTTATGCCTTACACTTAATAGATTAGGCTTAGCAAACCATTTATAGTTGCAGTGCATTCATTGGTTCCGTTAATTGGTGGAATTGGTTCTTAATTTATTGATTTATCAAATTAAGATCATAATTTTGATATATTGGTATATGTAATTAAACATTAGGTGTATTGTATTATATGAATACCATTAGAATTATATTGTTTGGAGGAATTAAGATTTAACTAGGCTTGAATTTTAGGAATATGATACTTTACATATTAGAGGTTATAAAGATTTCGGAACCAAATTATAGATTTGGGTGAGTTTTTATGGTCTAGGTTAGACGTCTAGTAATATGAGTGTCTATGGACTCGCTTACTTACGAATATTACATATTTGATAGATTGAGAACATTCTGAAGCCTTACGAAAGGGAAAGGCAAAATCTTGAGGATTCATGACACGCGTTCGGCATTCAAGGTATGTTAAGACTTTCAGACTTCGTTGAAGTACATTTTCCTAATTAAAGATTAAAAACGGAATAGACAATGGGTAAGGGCGAAAGATGGGGGTCTCGTACCAATGGTGTGACGGACATTGGTACGAGTACCGGGGTTATAAAGGGAAAGTTTATTACTATAGAATGCGAATTGTAATTTGAGAATGCCAAAGCATGTGGGCATTAGCTGACGTATTGTTGACTTGACTTCTTTGGTGTGATTATGTTTCTTTATTGAACCCGTATATTTGTGATAGTTGAGGTGGTTATATATGATACCGATATTTGATTGATTGAGATGCATCATCATCCCCTTTTGTTGAAATCATATTGTACACATGCATTGACATGAGATTGAGTATAAGTTGGGCACGTCGAGATCGTCCGTGCTGGGGATTGTGAGATGTTATGATTATAAGTTGGGCACGTGGAGATCGTCCATGCTGGGGATTGTTTGATTTTATGATAGTGCGTTGAGATCGTCCGCACAGACACGTGGAGATCGTCCGTATCGATATATGGACCTCGCGAGTCCCCCATGGGTCATGAACTCTCAATGTATTTCCGAGGAGTATCATGTATATACGGTTGAGAGAGTACTTGGCATCTGAGGCATATCATTCACGGTGTCGCATTGCATTGCATCTCATTACATCCTCATTCTTGCTGATTATGTGTTTTATTGGTGATTGGACATTACATGATATTTAATTATCCCTATTTGATGAAACTTGACTGATGTGTATAGTGTAGACTTGTAAAATAAAAAGATGATTTTCTTATATGAACTCCCATCACTACTTCTTCGTTGTAGGTCTATGAGATATGCTGGGTACACGTGGTTTCGTACTCATACTACACTTGTTGCACCTTTTTGTCGTGCAGATCCAATTCCGGATACGAAGGCACCTCGTGGAGATTTTCGAGTTCGAGCTGGGAGTGTCTTGGAGTTGTGGTGAGCTGCTTGGCTGTTCCGTGGCCCACACCTCCCTCTATCTTACTATTTATTCTGTTATTTTAGTATTTAGACAGGATGTTCCGTACGTTTAGACTTGTCATTTTGGTTTCAGACTTGCACCGTATTTTAGAAGCTCTTGTACTTATGACACCAATTCTTGGGTGGTATTTTAGCTTTTCCGCATTTCATACTTAAGAAAGACCTAGTATTTGAGATATTCTATTTGTTTATCTTTTCACCTTATTTATTCAATTAAATTGGTAAAACTAGTGAGCTGGCTTACCTATCGGTTGGGAACATAGGTGTCATCACGACATGTGAATTTGGGTCGTGACAATCATTGAAGAATGAGTTGGTTACGTTGTACATGAACGAATGTAGAAAACCTTAATGATATCATAGCAGTATATGTATATTATTATTATATCATTAATGAATGAGTAATATTATGAATGAAGGAAGGAAGAAACCTTAGTGCTATCACACAACAGTATACTCACATACTGTGATGGTATCATACATGGTCTGAGAAGTGTTACTGATTATATGAAACAATCTTTAATGATACCATGACAATATATGATGGTATCATGGAGGTGTCGCTGAAGGACTGAAGTACACATCAATGATACCATGACAATATCTGCGGGGTATCATTATAGACTGTAGCAAATCCCAATGATATCATGTTAGTATATAGATATATTGTGATAGTATCATGGAGGTCTCCCTAAAGTATTGAAGCATACATCAATGATACCATGAGAATGTATAGATATACTGTGATAGTATCATTACACACTGAAGCAAATGGAAAAAAAATCAGAAATAAAAAATGGAAAGAAATTAACTAAAAGAAAAAAAATTAAAAAACAAAATAAAGAATGACCAAAATCATGAAATTAAAATATGGTGAAAATAAAGAAATGTTATGATTTGAGAAAAAAATGAAAGAAAAATATTTAAAAATAAAGAAATAATCAGAAAAAAAGGAGAAAAGAAAAGAAACATAAAATAAAGAAGGTTAAAAAATAAAGAAAAAAATAAAAAATAAAAGGAACCAATAAAGGAGAAAAAGGGGGAAAAGAGAAAACTAAAAGCAGGAAAAAAAGGAATAGATAAAATAAACGAATAAAGAAATAATGAGAAAAAACAAAAAATAAAAAGAAAAAAAAACATATAAAATAAAATTGAGTATGAATTAGATTATGGTATGAAAAGAAAATAAAGAATAAAATAATTTGAAAAAAAATAAATGAACAAAAATGCATAAAAATAAAAAAAAGAAACAAGATAAAAAAAGAAGTAGAGAAAAACAAATGAATAAAAAATGAGAAAAAAAGAAAATAAAAGAAGAAAGGAAGTATATAAAATAAATATTGAGTATAAATTAGATTATGGAGTAAAAATAATAAATAATAAAATAATTTTTAAAAATTTAAATGAACAAAGTAACATAAGAAGAAAAGACAAAAAGCAAAAGAATTAAAAGAGAGCTAAATAACTAAAGCTACAAGGAAAGGAGATATTTTTTGTAATTAGTTAGGGTGCATAAATGTAATGCCACACCCCGAGCATACACCCTAAACGTGGCCGGCACTCGAGAACCATTGCTGGTTAGCGAACCGTAGTCCTGACTGACTACTAAGCGGAAGACTAACTCAAGCATCCACAGACATCAAAACTGTTTAAAAACAGTTTATTGAAAACTCGAAGCTATATGAAAATACTGAGTATTAAACATAAAGTTTTAAATAAAACATCTGAAACCTGATCAATACTGTCTATCTATGAAGCCTCTACTGTATAAAGATAGTTGTCGGGACAAAACCCACGACACCTCAAAACGCTACTACTAACAAATCATAAAATTGGAGTCCTCCGGAAGCAAGGAGGCATCACCAAAAGCTTATGAGCGGATGATGTGATCTCAATGGAACTCCCTTTTACTTGACTAACTGAACTTAAATACACCTCCTATTTTGCAACATGAGTAAAATACATCCCTAAATTTTCGTCAAGTTTAGGATTTTTTCAACACTTCTCTCTGTTTTTTATTAAGAGTCGCACGCTCCTAAAAGAGTTTAAGACCACTTGCTATGTCATGTGGCAGATCAAGGGTGTATCTAAGTTTAGTTAGTCAAATAGTTGGGTTTTTTAAAGCTGTTAATAGTTTGGGGATGAAACTAATAATTTACGTCAAGTTTATTGTGTCTTCGATACTTCTCTTTTTATTATTTTACTCAAATTATTGTTTAATTTTAGGAAAAATTGCCTATATACACATCTTTATTTACCATATTTTCCTTTATTCCTTACCATTCTAAAATAGTACAAAAATCCCTCTTTTTCATTCAAAAGCTCAAACCGGATACATTACTCTCCACAGCAAACCCACCTTTTCCCACTCCTATTTTCACTCCCATAATCTAATAAGTTATCTCCTTCATTCCAATTTGAATTTCATAAGGTTTCTCTCTCCAGTCAATCAATTTCAAATTTGTCAATAGGTAGTTATTGTCTTCTCCACTTTGTTGTTCTTCAAAAATATTTTCCATCAATTTCTTGATACATACAGAGGATACTCCTTCTTTCAGTATTGGGATTACCCAATTAGATATATCAAACACTGATCGAATTTAAGATTCTTACGATCCTAAATGGGCTGAAAACATATCTAAATGCTTGTATGATCCATTGGCTATGACGAATCAAAGTTCTGAGAAGGAAAAGTCGACGAAGGATGTATCTTCATCTTACAAAGAGAAAGTGAAAAAAGCACCCAAGAAAAGGGGTAAAAAAGTTGTCGGTGCAATTTCTCGACCTACATTATCCAGGATATCTATTTCCTAACTGATACTTTTTTTTATGTTTGATATCCCCTGTTGTTAGTTGATTCAAAAAATTTGATACATTATCATTAAAGTGAGATTCTCATATTGCTATGTATCTTGATTTAAATCTACTATGTTGATACATAAAGTCCTAATTTTGTTCTCTATTTTGATTTGTTGTTATGAATGTATCAAATTATAAAGTTCAAATTGTATGATGAGATGTAATACGCAGAATATTGTATCATATTCTAACATGGTTTATACCTGATACATAAATATCACATAATGAGTATATGATGTTATATTTAGTATCATATACAAAATTTTACCCATACCTCTATAATGATACATTACAAAAAATAAAAAGAACGAATTAACATGTACCTGGTACTTTATAATAACTACACATTGATACACAGATCTAAAAATCTAACACATATGCGGCAAACTAGTAATGTATCAAGCTATAACTAGCAATGTATCATGATTAATATATTAACAATCACATTTAAAAAACAAAAAAAAGTGTATTACAACACAATAATTTTGGTCACAGTAATGTATCGATCACAGTAATGTATCGATCTGGTCACAGTAATGTATCGATCTGGTCACAGTAATGTATCGATCTCAAAATTTTCAAAAATTTTGAATCAAAATTGAAAGGATCTTCGATGAACTGGGAGAAGAAATTTGAATCTCAAAATTTTTGACAATCTTGAATCAAAATTGAAAGGATCTTCGATGAACTTGAAGATTCACAAATGAAATCGTTTGTCCAACAACAATTCCATCACTTTTGTATCCTTCATAACTCACCTCACTTACCCAAATTCCTGAATGTCTTAACAAAATCGATATAATCATCTTGTATCAGCCACTTTGATCGAATATTTTGCATCTGTTACGTTTTTTGATAGATGGAGGAGATGAAAATCTTGTTGTAACCTAGAAATTTTTTTAAGTTAAGACCGAACCATTCTTGGATTGCGTATAAGGTCGTACCGAGTGATTCTTAATTATTCTTAGATTCTAAGGTCAATTCATTAGTGTGGGAATGAATTTGAATATGAATTAAGGTCACTAGAATCCCCTAGCACAAAGTTGAGTTGGAAACTTCCCTACCGAGTGAATTTTGACCTATGAATTCTACTTAGGACAACTTCAAACAATCATATCTCCCAGCACATAATGAATTAGGTGGCCCATGACCTATCAAATTAAAGCTATTTGAGTCCTCTTTCCAACTCCACCAAGTTTGGTTTATTTCAAGCTCGGAGTAAAAAGCTATGGCCATATTACCAGAGACTGTCATATCAGAATTTTCTGAGTCTCTGAACGATGGCTCCTATCTACGGGTCGTCAATGAATCGACGACCCGTACTGTCAAATTGTCAAAAAGAGTTCAGAGACTCAATATTGGGTTCCCTTTTCTACGGATCCATTCTACGGGCCGTAGATTGGACCCGTAAATGGACTTTTGAGCCTGAAATTTAGTATTCAATCTACGGATTGGATCTACGGTCCGTAGAAACTTCGACGGGTCGTAGATTGGACCCGTAGGATGAAATTTTGAGCTGAAAAATTCAATATCAATTCCACGGATGGGATCTACGGTCCGTAGATCAAACCACGACCCGTAGATGGTCTCGTGGACAGTTTTTATCAGCTTTTAAAGAGGGGTAGTTCAATTTTTTTCCACCCCTTCTAAGCCTAACCCATGACGTTTTTACACCTAATTAAGGGTCTAAACAGTGTTAAATTATTCTTTCACGTTCTTTAACACTTAGAAGATTCAGAGCAGAGCTCCTAGAGGAGAATAGCTAGGGTTTTCAAACTTTCTTCAATATCCTTCAAGTTTCGCCAAGAACTTCGTTCTTCCCAGGTATGTAAGGCTTTCATAGTGTTGGACTAGTGCGTCCACACGCCCTACATATATCAGAATTTCAGAAAAGAGAAATCTAAGGTTTTATTCCTTGTTTTTGAGAAATTTCAAGTTAAGCCTATTGTTGAATTCTAATTCAATTCTTGAGTTATTGTATCTATGTCATTGAGTACTATTGTGATATTGTTCATGTCTACATTTCGGTATTAACCTTATTTATTGAGTTGATTGTTCATGACTAATTTTCTGCATGAACCCTATAATTTGAGTACTCATTGAGTAATTATTGAGAACCTCTTGAATCGAACAATTATCTAAAAATTTACTTTTCTATGAAAATAGAGAGGAGTTTTGAGGAGAGTTTAAAGAAACATTTTGAGTAAAGTTTTAGAGAACTATTGATTTTCCAAATTTATCATTTTTACAGTGAGAAAGAGAACTTTGATTTATATAAAGAGTTAAAGGAGTTTTGAGAGATAATTGAGACATTGCCTCTTCAAGAGTATTTTTTTGAGTAATTACCTCAAAAATAGAGAAAGAGTATTTCTACTTAAGCATGAGTATATATAATCATTGGGAGTAGTATTGAGCACCGATATGGAGATGAGTTCAGATAACTCGAATTCCTCATAAACCATGTATGCCAGCATGGGTAAAGGATTCATACTTTTTAGATGATTTCCTTATACCTTCGGGTAAAGCTTAGTGGATCCACTTAGTTGAGGTTGTTCTAGACCCCGGCAAGGTATAGGACAGTTCTGGCAGCGTGGGCGAGACGCTGTATCATCACTTAGCTCGTAGTGATGGTTGTCGGTTAGAGAATCTCCCAAATAGAGTAAAGAGTACTTTCATTATATTTTCGCATATAATTTTCTTTGAGTTATTATATTATACTTTGTGAAGCTTAAAATGATATTATCTTTATTTATGTTTTACGTTGAGTTGAGTTGAGTCGAGTTGAGTTGAGTTTAGTTTAGTTGAGTTGAGTTTAGTTGAGTATATCTTTCAGCCTAGTCAGTTCAGTATATGCTTTTATTACATTCTTTCGGTAAGAGTTTAAATGAGTTTTCCCATCATGATTTATATTATATTTCATTTGAGTTACTGCCAGAGTTTCAATTCAGTTATTTTGTTATTCAGCTATATTACATACTCGTACATTCAATGTACTGACGTCATTCGACCTGCATCTTTTAATGATGCAAATACAGGTACTTAGGATCATCAACAGGTGTTCCGTTGAGATTACTTCATCCGCTTGTCATCTTTTGAGTAAGGCCTCCTTGGTTCCGGAGGACTCCAGTTATATAGGTTGTCAATGGTAGCTCTTTGAGGTGTCGTGGGTCTTGTCCCGATATCCTTCCTTAATAGTAGAGGCTTCATAGATAGACAGAGTCGAGGTGTTCCTCAGCATTTACTTTTTGTTGTGTTGTTTTATAAACTATAAGTATTACTATTGACTATTGTCCAAACTTTATGAGTTGAGTATTTGAGTTTATCATATTTAATGAAATTTTAAGCCTATTATTGCTTGAGATAGTTTTCCGCTTGTAGTCGCTTGGAGACCAGCAATGGTTCTCGAGTGCCGGCCACGTCTAGGGTGTAGGCTCGAGGCGTGACACTTGTATCAGCCACTTTGATCGAATACTTTGGATCTGTTACGATTTCTGATAGATGGAGGAGTTGAAAATTTGAATTTTCAATTCTTTGAAGTTGTTACAATTTGGAATAGATTGATATCAATCCGTTTAGAGTGATTTAGGGGAATGAAATTAGTTTTACGTTTAGGTTCCATATTAAGCGCAACAGACAAGGTTTGTAATGTATCATGGGTGATGTATCCGGATGGTTAAGATTTTAAGAGATTTTTGTAAATTAGAAAATAGTAGGGATAGGATGTATTTTAGATCTTACACTATGGGATTTATGTAAATTATACTTAATTTTATAGGTTAAAGATTTCATATAATGAATTAAATAGTCATTACTCATATTTATATCTTTCCTTATTAAATTCGACTGGAAGTAACTTTAAATTAATTAAAATTTTGACTTATATAAGTTGTTACTTTTAATTATGATACAACTATAGCTCTGTCTTTTTTAAATATTTAGGGGTGGGTGGGGGGATAGATATTTCGAAGTTAATTTTGATAGCTGTCGTAAATTAATATTTGAAAATTTCTTGCCTTATATAAGTTGTTACTTCAATTATGATACATCTAATACGGGTAAATAGTTTATGAAATAGAAATAAATTTCTTGCCACATTTAGATAATTCCTTTTTTTCTCCCAATAAACTTTTATAAAATGAGAATTTTTTTCCTAACAATATAATTACATCCATAATGTAGTCCTCAAACGAAGTATGGTATAGAAAGTTTTTTTTTTCTCCCAATAACTTTTTTTATTATTCATACTTAAGTCAATTAATCAAAAATTACACGGATAAGCAAACATATACTAGTTAATTAGCTAACATAACTATAGTTTGAATTAATTACGGCTCGCAGCTTACTTTTAACTGTAATTACGTCACTTATACATATACAAATACAAATTATACATATGTATATATACAATTATATGACAAATATACAAATACAATTAGCCTCTCTCCACTCTCTGCCCTCTCTCGCTCGCCTCTCCTCCCTCTCCCAATCTCGCTCGCCTCTCTCCTCCCTCTCTCACTCTCGCTCGCCAGATGTACAAATGCATATGTATATTAGTTACATATATACAATTATTTGACAGATATACATATACAATTCGACAGATATACATATATAGTTCACCGCTCTTTACTCTCTGCCCTCTCTCGCTCACCTCTCTCCTCTCTCTCCCAATCTCACTCGCCTCTCTCCTCCCTCTTTCACTCTTGCTCGCCAGATATACAAATGCATATGTATATTAGTTACACATATACAATTATTTGGCAGATATACATATACAATTCGACAGATATACATATACAGTTTGTCTCTCTCCACTCTCTGCCCTCTCTCGCTCTCCTCTCTCCTCTCTCTCCCAATCTCGCTCGCCACTCTCCTCCTATAACATGTAGCTATGAATCGTAATTAGCAAACTATAGCTATGGAGCTTAATTAAAATATTTTGAGTGGCTATATGTGAAAGTTTCCCTAAATTTAATATATTGTAAGTCTTTTTATAATTTTCTTTGTTATCGTTATTCAATGTTTCTTTGTTAGCTTTTACATGACACCTTGTTGTTTCGATTCCAATAACATACTCATAATTTAAGTACAATCGTATTAAAAAAGGTACATCAAGAGCTTGGACTCATCAGATGACATAGTTCACATAAACATCGTTGTGCTTCTTTTTGGGATTTGAAAGAGATGAACAAGAGTGTAATAAAAGAGAAGAACATGAAAATAAGAGATCATTGTGTAACTCTAACCAAATTCACTTTAGTTTATTAATTTATTGCTCAATCTGTAGAGGTGGATTATGTAATATGCAAAAAAAAAAAAAAACAAATTATCTTCTCACCTATGGTAATGTTCCTCTGTTTTTTATGAGTAAATTTTAGGTTTAGCAAAATAAAAATCATATTAGTGTTCTAAAGCTATAGTTTTGCTATTTGCGCTCCATAGAAAACATAATGGGGCATCTCAGTTGTATAATATAAAAGCGCAGTGATTGTATATGTATATCGGTTAGATAATTGTATATATGTAACTACTATGTATATGTATCAATGATTGTGTTTGTACATCTGCATAAATTTTGAATTTGTATACAATTGAATCGAATTAAAACATTTGTATATCAAATCTCTCTCTCGCTCGCTTTATACAACACAAATTATACATTGTAATTTATATAATTTGTGTTTGTATAAAGCCAGAAAGAGAGAAAGGCAAAAGAGAACTGGGCAGGGGAAGATCTGTATTTGTATAATTATAAGTGTATAGGACGAAAAGATATGTATTTGTATTTGTATATACAGTTCCCTCTCTCTTTATACAAACACAAACACAATTTATACATTTGTGTTTGTATAAAGTGAGAGAGGCGAGCGAGAGAGAGGGCGAACGAGATTCCAGAGTGGCGAACGAGATTATTTTGTTTGCTATGAATTAGAATTAAATGAAACTATATCTATAACATTTATTTTGAATTAATAGTTTGCTATAATACACAATTTTCCCTTTTTTTAATGGGTGTGTAATTCGATTAATATTATTTATAACCATACATTGGTTATTTAAATTTGTGTTACTTTCATTTCTATTTATAGTTTAAATCGATATTTTGTGAATATTAACCTAGTTATAGTGTTATAACTATTTCTTAATATTGGATTGTTTTAAAAAAAATTAAAAATCTTGAAATGTTAGAAAAACTTTTATGTTCTTCAAATTCAAATAAACTGTCATGAAGATTGGTATTGTTTAGTTAATTCAATGAAAGAAAAGACAAAATAATTAAGAAATACTTTCGGAGACTTTCCGAGTTTTAGTTTCACAACACTCATTTTCCTTAGATTTTATAATATTATGTTGATCTCCCATATTTTAATTTTCGATAACAACACTTTTAACTAATTTATTATTACTATGAAATTTTAAATTCGGACCAATTAATTATCCTTTCTACTTTCTATGTTCAACAATAATTGTCCACTATTGACTTGACACACCCCTTAAGAAACAATAAATAATAGAGGTAATATTTCTATTTTATCCTTTGACCTTATTAAATTTAATGTTTTGAGAAATGTGTTACTCCCTCTGTCTAACAATAGTTGTCCACTATTAACTTGACACACCCCATAAGAAACAATAAATAATAGGGATAATATTACTATTTTATCCTTTAACTTTATTAAATTTAATGTTTTGAGAAATGTGTTAGATGATAAATAACATTTAATAGCAAGGGTAAAATAGACACAAAAAGTAAATTATCTCTTGATTTTCTAAACTGGACAACTGTTGTTGGACATCTATTTGTAGTATACTAGAAAACTATTCCTCCGTTCCTTTTTATATGTCATTCATTTCTATAAATAGTTGGTCCATAGTACTTGTCATTTCATAAAATCAATGCATAAGTTACCATATTCTTCCAATTATACCCTTGATAGAGTAGTTAATTAGTCTTGAAAATATATAATTTGACCAACCTAGGAAAACTAATAAGTAATTAATATTCATTGGAGTACTTCATATATTGATTAATTACTCTCTCCATTCACTATTCTATAAAATCTTATTTTGAAAAATAAATCTCAACAAACAAATTTAAAATAAAAGATGGAGAAAAAATTAAAAATAATCTTGAAAGTTGAAACTTTAACAAATTTTTTAAAATCTTAGATCAATTGGTGAAAAAAATTGGCTCAAAAAATAAACTCAAAAATTTAAATAGTCATCCAAATGCATTTTAATTTTTGAAATATAGCATATTCATCATTTATTGAAAAGTTGACTTAAAGAAAACATTAATTAAGGGTAGAAGGGTAAAGTTACTTAATTTCTTAATGCAAGTGCAATCTAAAAAGGTGACATATAGAAAGAAACGACGAGTATTGTTGGACGGAGGGAGTAGATGATAAATAATATTTAATAGCAATGGTAAAATAGACACAAAAAATAAATTATCTCTTGATTTTCTAAACTAGATAAGTATTGTTGAACAACTATTTTTAGTATAGTAGAGAACTATTGTTAGACGGAGGGAGTAATAGAAACAAGAAGGTTCAAACTAAAAACCTAAATCGGTTGACTAACAACTTCTCACAATAATTTATTGTAAATTTATCACTCTTATCCATTGTCAAATTCCATTTATTTCAAAAAAAACACAACACCATCTAATTAACTCCAATCAAAAGCTACGATTTCGATATTAACTTTTCGTTAAATTTATTTAAGCAATTCATTTGAAATCTTTGATTCGTAGCGATAATTGTAAATATATTAACTCTAAGATAATGTCAAGAGTAAGTTTATGAATTGTTGGGTTAAAATCGAATTAGGGGTGAGCGTTCAGTATTCGATTCAAAATTTTCAATTTGTGTTCGGTGATTCGGTAATTGATAGTTTAAAGTAGATATCAAATATCAATTTTTTAAATTTCGATTTGGTAATTTGGTAATCGGTAAATCAAACTTCGATTTGTGGTATGGTATTCGATAATACTGTTTTGAAGTTGTAGCCGGTTATATTACAAGTTATAGTATTATTGCTTCAATTATATTTATTTTTCTATGTGGAGGCACTATATAATAGAAGATCAACGAGTAAGCAGATATCAAGAAAAGTAAATTGACACAACTAAAAGACATTTGTATTTGAGTTGTTTATGTTTAGTCTTTAACTTTCTCTTTGGATTTGTACTAATGAGTTATGAACCTGTTGATATAAGACCTTCATTAAGTAAATAATTCGACATTTGAAAAATACTGAATACCAAATAGTTCTAATGTCTCATACCAAACTCAAACTCAAATATCGCAATTCTAAAATTTTACTCCTGAATATCATACCAAATACCTAATTACCAAATACAAAAATATCAAATTATCAAAAAATTTGATTTGATACAGTAATTCAATTTTCGATATTTTATGCCCAGCCCCAATTATTGTTCAACTTCTCATTTGTTAGTTTGGCATTTTAATGTTAATAAAAATGCTCATTATGTATTGCCACTGTGTTTCCTTCTGTCTGTTGATGGGCAGCCTCTTTACTTGTAATATTAAGTGGCTATGTGTTAGAAATTACAATCCTCTCATTATGGTGCATTACATCTTTTGTCCGTTGATGGCATTTGATGCCTTCTTTATTCTCATTGTTTTAGTGGTAGGAGTGATGGTGGTCAACCATTCATTTTTTTAAAAAAAAAAATCTTTTGCCATTAGCACATTAATTATTTCACTATTTATTTTATCTTATTATATCTGATAATCTATGTAATTTCTAGGTCATTTATCCACTTATTTACTAAGCATCTTGCATTCTTCTTATTCATTACAAGGAAGAATTTCTCACCTATAAATAGTGGTGGCCGTACATTATTTTGGGTATAAGAAAATATAGAGTGCATAAACTTAGTAAAAAAGAGAGTTCTTATTAAATTGAAGGGATGTTTTCTGTTTTGTAGAGATTTGGACTCAACTTTTGTCCAGAATTTATTGAGTTATACTTTGTAATTGGACTGTTATATCCTAAAAGGAACAAGTCAAAAACATTATTATTATACATATGAATTTTTTTATCATAATGGACTTAAATCTCTTTAAAGTGAGCAAGATATTATTTTCTCATCGTAAAGATAATTTATTTTCTTCATTTCATTTTCAATTGTAATTCTATAATTTTACCAACATCATTTACTTCATAAAAGTACTGAAAGTTTTATTCATGAGTTTTACTTCCTTGTCATAAAAATAAGTAATAAATATGAACATTGGCATTAATTTATACAGTTGTATCTCAACAATGATCTATGACGTAATTAATAGCATTGGATATACAAAGAAGTCATCCACAGGTTAGATGAGATTCCACCGACAATAATAAATAGGTTTAAACTTTAAAGTATTGTAATAAATAAATTAAATTAAAAGGGGTAATTATAATATTATAAATCAAAAAGAAGATGAGTATTATGAAGATAAATTTGAAGCCATATCTTTGAAATGTGGATTCCCATTAAGTAATATGCTTTATGGATTCAATTTAGTGATGCTTAGAATTTTGAAAGAGCACTTAAATAAAATAGATATCAAAGACAATTCATATATTTTGAAATATCAAAATCAAATAGTTTAAATTTTTGTACTTAATAATATAATGTACATATAATTATTTATTTTATTTATATATATTTATTATTAATTAATGTGATACAAGTGGCATGAATCCAAAATGTCATTGAACATTATTGAATGTTTCTTTTAGTGGAGGGATCATTTCCCCTGATTTTTTCGGACAAAATCTACCACCATATATTTCACCATATATTTAAGAAAAAATTACCTAGCTAAGCAAACTTATACTATTTAATTATTTATCATAGCTATAGTTTGCATTAATTACAATTCGAAACTAACTTTAAGGCATAATTTCATTTTCTCTCGCCTCTCTCCTCTCTTCCTTTCTCTCTCACGCCTCTCCCCCATCTCTCTGGAATTCTCGCTCGCCACTCTCCTCTCCCTGCCCAGTCTCTCTCTCTCTCTCTCTCTCTCTCTTTTCTTCTGTCAATCTCTCTCTCACTTTATACAAACACAAATATATAATTTGTGTTTGTATAAAGTGAGAGAGACGGGACATACAAATACATATACATATCTCTCCGCCCTATACACTTATAATTATACATATACAAATCTTCCCCTGCCCAGTTCTCTTTTGTCTTTCTCTCTCTCTCGCTTTATACAACACAAATGTATAATTTGTGTTTGTATAAAGAGAGAGAGATTGGATCTTGCCTTGCCCAGTTCTCTCTCTCGCTTTATACAAACACAAATGTATAATTTGTGTTTGTATAAAGCGAGAGAGATTGTATTTTGCCCTGCCCAGTTCCCTTTTGTCTATCTCTCTCTCTCGCTTTATACAAACACAAATGTATAATTTGTGTTTGTATAAAGCGAGAGAGATTGGATATACAATACAAATGTTTTAACTCGATTCAATTGTATACGAATTCAAATTATATGTAGATATACAAATACAATACTTGATACATATACATATATACAATTATTTTGACATATATACATATGTATAATTCGACATATATACATATACAATTCGTCTCTCTCCACTCTCTGCCCTCTCTCACTCGCCTCTCTCCTAGTCTCGCTCGCCTCTCTCCTCCCTCTCCCAGTCTCTCTCACCAGATATACAAATACATATGCATATCAGTTACATTTATACATTATTTTGACATTTATACATATACAATTCGCCTCTCTCCACTCTCTGCCCTCTCTCGCTCGCCTCTCTCCTCTCTCTCCCAGTCTCACTTGCCACCCTCCTCCTTATAACATGTAGCTATGAATTGTAATTATCAAACTATACCTATGGAGCATAATTAAAATATTTTGAGTGACTATATATGAAAATTCCTCTATATTTAATTCTTCTAATACTGAAAGTAAAAAAGGAATAAATGCATTTTACTTTTCCTCTACTTCTGGGAAATAATTTATATGTAGGATGACCTACTCCTATACAGCGCCGGCTCTATGCTATATATGTAAAACATAAGGCATATGCTCCTCAATTTTGTGGGGCCACAAATTTTTCAAAAATAAATACTAATGTTTAATATGAAGTTTTCAATTATTTTTATATTTGATTGAGTTAAATATTTTGAAAAATATTTTTCAAATTAATTAATTTTTTTAAAATTTAAGGTAAATGACTTACCTCCAAAAAGTAAGGAAAATATTTTTCAAAGTTCTTTTTCAATCTTACACCTCAACTTTCCACCCTAACTCAAGTCTAGAATACCAATTCTTGATACTTATCCGAGATCCGATTCTTGATTCATAATTCGGTACCTGAATCTCAACCTCGATTCTAGACCCAACTCTCGAGTCCCAAATCGGATCGGGGTCAAATTTCATATTGAAAGTTGGGTTCCAAATCAAAATTCGAGATTGGATCTTGAGTCGGGTATCAGAGTTGGATCCTGAGTTAGGTATCGGGGTGGGGTTTTTTGTCGGGTTTTGGATCAATATTTGAGGTCGGATCTCTATTTAGAAGTCGGATCCTGGATCAAAAGTCAAGATCGAATAATGTCAGGATCGGGTGTCAGGGTCGTGATTGGCTCCTAGTTCGAAAGTCATATCTCAAGTGTTGAGATCGGATTCTGAATTAGCCATTGGAGTTGGGTATCGATGTCGAGGTCAGAATCGAGTCTAGTTCGAATGTCGAATTCTAGGTCAGGAGTTGGGATCAGGTCCCAGATCAAATGTCAGGGTCGAATTTCAAAGTGGGATCCAAATTTGAGTGTCGAATCCCAGATCAAGATCTAATTTCGAGGTGGATGTCAGGATCAGGTACCATTTAGTCATCAAGGTCAGGTGCCGATGTCAAGGTTAGGATCGGATCCAATTCGAATATCAAATCTCGAATCAAGAATCAGAATCAGATCTTGGGTCAAGTGTTGAGGTCGGATCCTAAACTAGTTCTTGAGGTGGTGTCTATGTTTGAGTATCGGGGTCACATCTCAATTCAAATGTTGGGTTCCGAGATGGGATTCAGGATCAGGTCTTGAGGTCAAATCTCGGATCAGTCATCAAGGTCATGTCCTATTTCGAATATCAGGGTCGGGTTCTGAATCGATTATCGGGGTTGATTTTCGGGTTAGAAACTATTTTTTTAAAATGTATTTTCTACTCTCTAGCCAAAAATAAAAGATATTATCTAAAAAATATTTCTTATTCACCAACCAAAAACTAGAAAATATTTTCCATTCACCAACCAAACATGAGAAAATAAGTTAGCAACCAGCTCATTTTTCAAGAAAATATTTTCTAGAAAAACATTTTTCATGAAAAACATTTTCCTTCATACCAAACATTTTCCTTATTATGTTTTTACTATTTATGATAAAAACTACATATTTTTTTAAAAAACAAATCATATTATTTAGTTCTCTTTAACCCCATTAAAATAGAAAAAATGAAGAGAATATTGGTGTGACTTCTTACATTCTCTCGCTAATATTCGCATTATTTTATTTATTTTAACTCCTTTTGAATGGTATTTCTTCAAATTTTTGATAAGTTGCTGTTGCATGATGCCCAACTTATGCAACCTCATGGTAGTCCAAGATAAACTCAGAGGCATCATCGCTCTCAGAACCATGGAACATTGGAGGCTTCAACTTAAACAACTTAGTCAACATGTCATGCTCCATTCCAGTCATCATAGGCCCAGTAACGAATGAAAAAGCGCATTAGATCATCCACCTTAGGGACTATAGTAGAGATAAGACAAGTGATTGAAACCCGAGTAGCCTGCATGGTGGGCGTGGCTCCAGTACCTATCAACCACTCATAAAAGATGAACTTGCTAGACCACTTCAGAAGACATAGGAGGAAGACTTGCACCCCCAACCCGTACTTCCACTTCCAGCTCAGCATTCTCCTCAATTTCAATCTCAACCTCTTATTCAACACGTTTCTGGGTGGGGGAGGGGTTGCGTTGGTACATTTTCTTCCAGAGCTCCACCCCTGGCATGTGTTGCCCTTCCTCTGCCCTACCCCTACCTCTGCCTCTGCCTCTGTCGCTTCCCTTTGCTGTTGGTTCTACCTTGGAGCTAGTGTCCTTGCACCATTACGCCTTCTGTCAACCATTTGTGGACCGAAGAGTGAAAGAGGTTAGATATCAATTTGGATCACCAGATACCAACTGAAATCAAGTTATAGCACGAAGGAAGGAAGAAGAGAGAATCTCCTAAAGTCCTGTAGCCTCTTGTAGAAAAGTATAGACATTGTTGTTCCGTTCTGCAAGACTCTACTAGACTCATTTTGGTACAATGAGATCAACAAACATAGGGCTCTGATACCAACGCTGTCACGACTTCAACCCGCCGTGAGTGAATCTCACACTAACCCTCCGGTGGGAGAACCAATTACTAATCCAACTTAACCCATCAAAACTAATTATAGAACTCAAATCGTGGAATAGAACACTAAATAGCAATTTAAAATAGATAAAGGATCGAGCTTCCATAAACATAATCATTTAACAAAATCATTGCAGAAATAACTCCCTAGAATCTGAAAATCATAGTACTAAACTCTAAATAGACAAGAATGGGAATACAACCTCAAAAACTTAAAAAATAATGAACTAAAGTCTATGAAGTATCTAAGTCTAAAAAGATGGAAAAAGAAATGGACAAGAATCCATGGCAGTCCGAAAGAATAGCTCACCCTTAGATTCGAATCTCAAGCGTTTCTTAACTGAGGTCTCGCATCAGTCACTTGAATATGCCCCGAATAGGCCTCCACTTATATTGTACCTTTCCTATTCCTATATGTCATCAACAAATTTAAAACGGAAAGGGTTGAAATATACTTATGTACTACCAGAATTCATTTAAGTATATTTTTTGTTTAAATCTATCTTTTTTATATATATTTTTGATTTATATATATATATATTCTAGCCTTAGTACGAAATACGAAAGATAATTACAAACCTCCAGTATAATTTTATCTTACAACACATGCTTCCTTGTGATTTCAAATATTACAAGAAACTCTTTTTTTTCATATCCAATTGAAACGAAACTATTTTATAACTGAAATTAGTATACATATCCGTGCGATGCATAGATAATATTAAAATATTATTTTAAAGCATATTAGATTATGATGTCTTGTTTGAACATGTTAAATGATATTATCTTAGAAAAAAGAAGAACTATTGTATTGTTTCTCAGTGAAATGTTTCCCCTCTCTCCCTCTCAATTCCCCATAATCAAACTATACGAGTATGAATAGACAATGAATGATGTAATTATCAAATAATATTTATGTTTCATATTTTTCTTTATTACATTATTCACTAATTAAATTTATTAGATTGCTAATATTGGTTTTTATTAGCTTATAATTATCAAGTGCTCTTTTTATTAATATAAAACATATCTATTTATTTTGTTACTCCTAAATTTTTTAAAAAGTTTAAATTTTTTATTCTGTTGTTCATATCTCTTCAATTTAAGTTTTTTGTATTGTGTGTATGTATTATCTAATAACTTCATTGTAATTTTAAAATAGGTTCAAAAATTTGATTTTAGCCTACATGCCTCCTTATGATTTCAAATACTACAAGAAACTCTTTCCTTTCATATTAATTATGGTAACGAAACTATATTACAACTAAAAACTAAAATGAACAGGTTTATTCCTTGTATGTAAATTCTATGTTTCTTTCAATTCTCGTAGATACATAAATATATTTAATTAATTCTGACAAAATAGTTTTTAAATGAAGAAAATAAAATTAACAAAGAAAAATCTAAACAATTCTTAATTATCAATTTCTTTTAAGCTTGTTTTTCTTTTAAAAACTTACAATATTTATTTGTGTTAAGTGTATTTTTTTGTTTTATCTTTTAAATTCCAAGTATTATTAAAGGTTACTTAAAGTTAACACCATTAACTTTTGATATCTTTAAGAAATAAAAAATAAAATTTCTTCTTGATCAAAATTGGAAAAAAAAAAAGAAAGAGAGAAAATTTAAACAATATCATCAAAGTCAATTCCTTTAACGTCTCTTTTCTTCCAATCTTCAAATAATTTAAAGTGGAACATCCAAATATTAATAAATGAATAAATATTTAAAAAAATCAAAAAACATCTACAATTAGCAGATTCAATATCCATATTAAAATGTTAATGGCAACAAATGCAAGGACAATAGAGTTTTGTTACTCTGAGGCCATGCATAGTGATAATTGAATCACAACATTGCCATTTGTTCTTACTTTGAAACTTTTACGACTTTTTTTTAAAAAATTTGATTCCTTTTTAAAAAACATTAAAATATTTTTTTTTTAAAAAAATGTAAATGATGGCAACGGATTTAAGCGTTGGAGAATGTCTAAGAAGAATTAAAAAAATATTTAGTCAAAAGTTAACTGGGTTAACGTCAAGTTTGGCTCAAAGGACCAAAATCATTATAAGCTAATAGCATGGGGACTAAAACTTTCGTTTCTCTAAATTATGAGACCATTTTAGCTTTGATCTTTAGCTTTAAATTCGTATTTTTTTAGTTGTAGCCTTATTGTTTTGAATGTTCGCTAATATTAGCATGTATCAACATTCGCGCGGGATAAGACATTACATTTATAAAATTAGTTGATTAAAAAAGATTAAATTTTATTGTAAAATATACGAAAAAATATTTAATCTTAGATAATTGTACAGATAAATTAAAGATTATATGGATAAAAAAAATGCAATGCAAAAAAGGAAGTAAACACAAATTCAAGTAAATTAAATTGTCTATTAGGAAGGGGAAGCAAATACTTATTTCAAAGGGAAAAAAAGTTACAATGCAAGTTTTTTCACCCTTCCTCCCTATGTAAATGCTATTCAATAATATATGTCGTGAACAATTTTGTACAACTCTATTTAATTAATACTATATTTAAAAGATAAAATTCTAAACGTACATGAAATTTGATAGCATATACTGGAATATTATAGCATTTTCTCTAGTCTACCGGAAAAGAAAACTTAAAAAGAACAATCTCAATATTATTGCTAGTCATAAGATATGAGAAAGTTTTTATATCAAATAATAAATAAGTATATAAGTAGATAACTTTACCCGCTGATAAATTAAAGTACAACTTACGCGAAAATTGAAAGAAGCGAGCTCAAATGCCTGCATCCAATAACAAAATAACTCAATTTCATAGAAGAGGTTAGAAAATTTTGAAAAAAAAAAAAAATTCACTGTTAAAGAACAAATGTTGAAGCTGAAAATAGATTTGGTAAGTTTTTTTTTTTTTTTTTCATTCAATGTTAGGAGCCCATGAGCCCGCGCACTCAACAATATTTTCTCCATATCCAAAGCTTGAACCCAAGACTTTTGGATAAGGGTGAAACAATATCACTAATGCACTACAACCCATACATGTTGGTCTGATAAAAAAAAGGATTATTTTTGGATTGATAATATAACGAAGAATATATTAAAGTTATTTATCATATTATAGGAATATATTTGATCCTGTTTTTAATATAAAATACCGTGGAAATTCCTAGCTTTCTATATATATCCAAACAAAATGTTTGTCTGATAGACATATTCATTGGTTAAACATGGAGGCTCTTTACTCCAACATCCATTACTGGCTTGTTGACCATCCAACAATCAGCCAATTCGAATGGAAACAAGGTCACACTTTTGGTTCCTCCATATCTTTTCTTACAATTTCAGTCTCTATTTACTTATGTCTCACTCTCTTGTCGCTTCGTTTCTCTACTTTCATCCCTAACCTCTCTACCACCGCCCTTCGAAACATTACTGCAATTCACAGTCTCCTCCTCTGTCTCCTCTCTCTACTCATGGTCATCGCGGGCATCCTTTCTGTCCTACACCAAACGCCACCTCATGACTGGAAATGGATCGTATGCTTCCCCGGTGCAAATCATACTCTTCCAAGTGGACCTGTGTTCTTTTGGATTTATATATGTTACCTTTCGAAAATTCTTGAATTTATTGATACACTTTTAATCGTCCTGAGTAGCTCTAGATCAAGACGGCTATCATTCCTCCATGTCTATCACCACGCAATTGTGACTGTTCTTGGTTATATTGGGCTTCAGTATGCGCAATCGATGTTGGGTCTTGCTCTCATTGTTAATGCTTCGATTCATGTTCTTATGTACGGTTATTATTTCCTATCTGCTATAGGAAAAAGGCCATGGTGGAAAAAAGTGGTTACAAATTGTCAAATATTCCAATTTATGCTTGGGTTTATAATATCGGGTTTGATGTTGTATTATCACTTTACAACTGAGTTTGGGTGCACTGGAGTTGGAGCATGGTGTTTTGGTATTGTTTTTAATGCATCACTTTTAGTGCTCTTTCTTGATTTTCATTCCAAGAACTATAACAAAAACAACAAGAAAGGGGTTTAATTAATGATTCATCTATGTATCCATTGCTTATCTCTACTATGCTCCCCTATTTTGTATTTTTTTTTTAAATTTTCTATCCGGTGTTCGATGCTCTTATTGGAGCTTCCACTAAATTCGGATGGCACATTGCATGGTCTTACTTTGTATTTCCATATTTTGGTAGCTAGATAACTGTTGTGTTACTTTATTTCAATTTATGTGACATTAATTGATTTGATATATTTTGTTTTATTTTAATTGAGGTAGATGAAGGGAAAATGGGGAAGGAGATTATAATATAGAGAATCGAACCCTCACCAATAAGGTGAAAGTTCAGCTTTAATTTATGATTAATCTATCTATGTATCCATTGCTCATCTCTACTGCTCCCTACTTTATATTCTTTTTAATTTTTTTTATTTTCCACTCGGTGTTCGATGCTCTCATTATATTGGAACTTTGACTAACTCTGCCTTATTTTGTATTTCCATATTTTGTTAGCTATATAACTATTCTTTTATTTTATCTCAATTTATGTGACATCTGAAATTTTGGTCGAAAATAAACTTTAGATATTTGTGTGGTTTTAAATTACTTGAATAAAAAAATTAAGTTTTGAAATTAAATTATTTATAATTATTAAAAAAATATTTTTTTAATATTGATTAAAAAAAATATTACTTTCTTACTGTTAATAAGGGTCTCCAAGCAGGTTGTTGGTCGTCAACTTGTAGCTCTTAAAGGCTACTTTTGATACTTTAAATTATTGGCACTATTATTTTAAATGACGTAAAAAGCATTATAAATTATAATAATTAACAATTTAAAATATTTAAAAGGCATATAAAAAATTTGATCGACTCTCGAAATTTTGTTTGTATCATATAAAATGGGATATAGAAAGTAATATATATTATTTGAAAATTATATATAAAAAATACTATAGATCATAATAATTAACAACTTAAAATATCGCAAAATAATATAAAATTTGAATCTCTAAATTTTAACTGTGTTACATAAATACTACTATTTATCAGAGTCTATAAACAGGCTGTTGGCCGTCAACTTGTAGCTCTTAAGAGTTAAGGCTACTTTTGATTTTTGGAATTCTTGGCACTGTATTTAAATGACATAAAAAATATTATAAATCACAATAATTAACAATTTAAAATATTTGAAAGACATAAAAAATTTGATCGACTCTTAAAATTTTGGTCTATGCCATGTAAATCAAGAGATAGAGAGAAATATATTTTATTTAAAAATTGTATAAAAAATTACTATAAATCATAATTATTGACAACTTAAAATATTTCAAAATCATATAAGATTTAGATGTCTCTCCAAATTTTAACTGTATCACATAAATCACCACTATGTATAGAAGTCTAGAAGCAGACACCTCTTTGTTGATGTGCCTGCTTCTATCCGAGGGCATTAATATATATTATTTGAAAATACTATAAATTATAATAATTAACAATTTGAAATATTTGTAAGATATATAAATTATGTACTGCACAGACTGGAACATAAAGAGCAATATAAAAATTTAAATGATTAGTCTCCAAATTTCAACCTGCCATATAAATTTAGATAAAAATAATAACATGTATTGTGCCCGTATTGGCACGGCCTCCCATGTCTCACATAAATTGATAGGGTTACTGCCCAAAAGTGGTTGATTTTACAGTTATTTCTATTAATGAGAGTTGGTGTACGAAACGGACGGGTGCTGCAAAATATTTACTAACCATTGTATAGATAGAACCCACAAATTTTCTATTACTTACATACCCTCATATTTCCATAAAATTTCATTTGCATCCTATGTAACAGCCAATTCTGCAATCATTTGTCGTTGACTTGATCAAGCTCTTTGCTTTTTAGCCTTTTACAGAATTTTCTTTATATCTAGAGATAAACATCAAAACACACTTTAACTATCACATTTTTTTTAGTTTCATACCTAAATTATTAAGAGTGTGAGTTTCATACCTAAACTATCATTTATTAGTTTGAGAAACACACCTCAGTGGTGTGTGTAATACACTCTCTTTTATTTGAAAAAATCTTGCCACATGGATAAAATATTCTATCTTGTCAAAAATTAAATAATAAACTATTATTATTAATTAAAAATTAAAGATTAAAGTATTACTATCCCAAAAAAATATTTTTTTTAAAAAATAAAATTTAAATTATTTTTCTTACCCCACTCCACCATCCCCCTCCCCCCCCCCCCCGACAATCCCACCGCCCATTTTATTTTTTAAAAATTTCTTTTAAAAAATTCATACTTCACCTCCACCCCCACCCACCCAAAAAAACCACCCACTTATTCCCATTTTTTAAATATTATTTTATTTTTAAAAAAATTCTACCCCACCTTATTTAACCCTCGGCTCTTAATTAATTAATTAATTATTTACATTTTTCTCGTTTTGTGTAAAATATGTACATATATTTTTAGAAAAATCTTTTTTTCTACTTGTGTACCGAATATAACATAAATAAAAATTTTATTTTAAAAAAAATCTTGCAACAAGTAAAAAAAACTTTCTTAAAACATATGTATACATCTAACACAAATGAGAAAAAAATTGGAAGCGGAGGGTTAGGTGGGGCGGGTTAGAATTTTTTTTTAAAAAAATAAAATAATATTTAAATTATTATTTGAAAATGGGGGGTGGGGGAGATGAAGTAAAAAAAAATTAAAATTTTTATAAAAGAATTTTTTAAAAACAAAAAAAGAAAAAAAGTCAGGGCGGGGGGGGGGGGTTGAGTATAGTGAGATCGGGGGTATGAAAAATATTTTATAAAAAATATTATTTTTTTGAAATAATATTTCTTTAATCTTTAATTTTAATTAATACTAATAATTTATTTAATTTTTGTCAAGGTGAAATGTTTTTTCCATGTAGAATGTGATTTGGCAAAAAAATTTAAATAAAAGAGAGAGTGTAGTACACATACCATGAAGAGAGTGTAATAAAATAGAGAGGTGTGTTTCTCAAACTAATAAGTAATAGTTTAGGTATGAAAATCATACTCTCAATAGTTCAAGTATGAAACTCAAAAAAAGGGGATAGTTTAGGTGTGTTTTGGACACTTATCTCTTATATCTATTGAGAGCAAAAGTAGAATATTTTATATTTGAAATTAACATCTAGGTGGCATTTGTATTAAATAGCAAATAATATATTGGTTCAAGCATTGACTATATATATATGGGAAAAGACATAAATTCACCCTTGAACTTATCTCGAAAAGTCAGTTACACGCTTAAAATATCACGGAGACCTATTACACACTTATTCTTGTTAAAAGTGTAACTAGTACCACCTTCGAACGTAAAAAATCAGTCACACATGCTAGTGTGGTACCCACGCGCCTGCCAGATCTATGCAAGCGTACACGTGTAGTTTATTAATTTTTTTTCACTTTTTTCCCAACCATTTTTGCCTCTATCTTCTCTCTTCTTTTTTTCACTTTTTTTTTCAACCATTTTTGCCTCCATCTTCTTCCTCACTTGAATGACACCATTTTTGCCTTTATTTTCTCTCTTCTTCCTTACCTAAATGACTCCATTTTTTATCTTTTCTTCTGGTTATAAAAAATACCAAACAAATTATTGCGACAGATAAGATCGACGGAGTAGCGGCGGTGGTTGGAAAGTTCGTGAAGGAGTGAGGGACATGGATAGCAAATAAAATCAAAGTTATTACCTAATACGGTTTCATCCCACTTATTGGCATGAATTTTGAACCTACACCTTATAGTTATCAGCTTTTTAGCCCTATCTAAACACCTTCCTTTCTTCTGGGTTTTTCAGATATGGGTCGAATGAACTTTAATTGGTAATGGTTTGTTTTGAATTTTCTTTTTAGTTATTTGTGTTTTGATGGTAATGAGTTGTGAAATTTGAAATAAAGAATCAACTATTTTAGTTTGATACTGATCAATTTTATATTGTCGAGCTAATTTTGATTTTGCTATGTATGAATCATTATTGAACTCAAACCCTCGCTCTATCAAATTCACAGCGTTGTGTAAAATTGATGGTCTTGATATATGGAGGTGGGAAGCAATTAACTTTTCTTGGTAATAATTGTTTGGCAATTTAGGAGTTGACTCTTCAATGGAGAATTCTCAAGTAATGATGAAATTGAGTGAGAACTTGTAGAATTGTGCCAAGAAAAAATGAAGAAGAAGTAGTTTAAGAGAAGATAAGCACGAAGAAGGAGAATAGACGGGCTGGGGGTCAAAAAATTTATTTTTTTGACTTTATTTTCGACTCAAACGCGCCTATTTTACTTTTTTATTTAATTTAATTTCCACGTCAGTTCTGGGGTGGTATTAGTTACACTTTTAACAAGAATAAGTGTGTAATAGGTCGACATGATAGTTTAAGCGTGTAACTAACTTTTTCGGACAAGTTAAGGGGTGAATTTATGCCTTTTCCCTATATATATATATATATATATATATATATATATATATATAATAGCCTACCAGTTACTTAATGCACTTAAATTGACAAGTTTTTTTAACGTCAGACGTGTAATGATCTGATCTGTCGTTATTAAAAGGCACCTCGTGCGGAGTTCCAAAAGTCTGGGAGTATGGTGTAAGAAGTTTTAAAATTTGAGCATACAACGATTTTGACCAATTAAAATTTTGAGTCAGGCTGACATCAGTCTGCCATAGTGGGAGGCTTCTTGCTATAGCGGGACATTGAATTTCAGCATCCTAATTAATGTGTTGTCTTTTATTTTTCTCCCACTTTTTAAAGGAGAAAATAGACGAGGGCTGCTCCAAAAACTCTCCAAAGTCACATGTGGCAAGGGATCAATAAGGGAGAGAGAATTACCGCTCAAACTTTACAATATTGGAATTTACATTGCTAATGAGTGATACTGCTACATCACGTACTACCATCAAGGTTCGATTTAAACTTCCAAAAATCTAACCCAAGACCAAAATACTCTTTTAGCTGCTCCAAGATGATGCTTCGAAGGCCTATGCATAAACCTTGAAATCATTGCAACAGAAAATGATATATCAGGATAAGTGTGCGTCAAATAAATTAAGCCTCCAACTAAGCTTCTAAAATAATTTCCATCAGCTTTTTCAATACTATCATCAAGTTGCAGCTTCTCATTTACATTCGTAGGAGTAGCCACTATTTTGCAGTTAAGCATGTTAAATATTTTGAGAAGATCAGTGGCATACTTCGTTTGAGAAATGAAAATTCCATCTTGATCTTCCGGCTTCACTTTAAGTCCAAGAAAATAATGCAATACTCCCAAATTCGTCATTTCAAATTTTTTCATCATAGAAGATTTGAAATCACATACAAGAGAGTAAGATGAACCCATATAGATCAACCCTAGTTCTTGCTTGAGAGAAGTTAAAACGTACTGTTATGATGATTCTAAGCATGAATGAGGATGTTTAGTTGACTAAATTTCCCTTAACCCCACTTATGATATGCTAAAATATCGTGTTTTAGGAGTTAAAAGAGTGGGAAAAGACCAAAACAACCTTAACTGAAAAGTTGTCAGAACATTCCACGGGGACTACGAACTGAAGTTTGAACTATGGCCCAAAGATCCCATCCGTGTGATTTATGATAATTTACGACCTGTGGTTGAATCTTACTTATACAACGAATCTTACGTACTCTTTAGAGACTGCTTGAGTGATGTATATATGTGTCAATGATTTCCAAATAGTTTTAGGAGATGAACTTGTAGGTCTTCATAAGGTAAACATATGAACTGCCCGCCTACGTGTAGAAGTTAAACCATGTTCTCCTTCAACACCCACCTTTTCTTAATAGCAGACTTTACAATATTGAAATTTACATTGCTAATGAGTGATACTGCTACATCATGTACTGCCACCAGGGTTCGATTTAAACTTCCCAAAATCTAACCCAAGACTAAAATCACTTTCTAATGCCTCAGGATCCAAATAACTGCCCAACTAAGTCACAAATTACCTTCCGAACACAACAGAACTATTGAAATTTGATTATGAGTTATTGACCTGTATTGTTAACTTTTGTTAAACTTTAAATTTTTGAAACTTAAAAGCCCACTCATTACTCGTCCGATCACCTTAGAAATCATGTCACCCTTCCCCATAAGTCACGAATATCATACAAAAGCTACTAAAAGGGATAAAGTTGGAAAAACACACAGAAAACACAAAATGACCAAGAGGGTTGTTATAGTTATGTATTTTTTTTACATAAATGGTAAAAAAAAAAAAGAACGTCTAGATACAATACATTTTATAAATTTTTATTTGAGCATGTTTCCTTAGTTCTTCTACAAAGAAAACAAAAATATTTTAAAAAAAGTTCTTTGTATGCACTGTAAATATTTCAATACTAAAATTTTTATAGTAGAACAATTATAGTTTTACCTTTACTATTTACTTATTAATGATATCTGAGTCCCAAGATTTTCTAGTAGAATAATTATTGCCTTACCATTATTTTCATTTAATTTTGATGTGTAATATGTAAATTATTTTATTCATTTATGCCAAACAAATAAATACATACAGTTTAATTATTAAACTATAATTATGTAATTAGATTATCACCTAATTAATAAATGACTTTCCAAAACTCAGAGATTTTTTTGATTATAAATAGTCATTCCATTTGTTCATTCTATACCAGTGAAACAAACTGTCTCTTATAATCTTTTTCATGTTCTTGTTAGTTATTTTCCAATTCTTCACTTTTTTCAGCAAGAGAAATTATCTTTTTTTCTGATTTCTATACCAGTAAAACAATCTTTTTGTTATAATCTTTTATTTATTGTTGTTGGTTATTTCTTAGTTCTTCACTCTTTTTAGTAAGAAAAATTATATTTTCCCTTCTTTTTCTACCTTCTCTTTTCTTATGGTATCTCTACATATCTTTTTATGTTTTTCTATGGCAAAAAATAGTTAAATTTTTTATGTTGATTGTTTCTATCTTATGCTTATATTTTTGCAATTATTATTTTTATTTTCTTGACTTTTTTGAAAATGATACATTTATTTTGGAGTTTAAATTAAAATTTGTCGCTTTTGTAAAGTAAATGTACATTTCAATATCGAATTCTATAGCAAATATAGCAAATTCATGTGGTGTTTCTTAGTTTTAATTTTTGCAATTTTCTTTCCATTTTTTTCATCAAGGTTTTCTATATCAGTTTCACACCAGACTGATCAGGAAATTGATCTAGAGGACTCTACTGGACTTCTACGAAGGTTAATAGTGTGTAACCATAGTGGTTCACTTTTTCATTCTCCGTTGACGTCCACTTGAGTCCTCTAGATCAGTTTCTTGATCAGTCAGGTGTGACTTTGATAGAATAAACTTAGGTGAAAAAAATTGAAAAGAGATTGAAGAAATTAAAGAAGGAGGGGGAGGGGGTGCAACAACTCCCGTACATGAACTTCAAAACCAATCTATACATTGAAAATGAGTACTATAAACTAAGTCCAACAAGGGAGCATGATTATCCAGTGAGGGACAACACTAACACTAAAACAAGGCCACATTGGGATAAAGATTATTATTCCTATACCAGTAAAAATATACTTGTACATTTGCTTCATTGTTCCTATATCATTGTATCTAGATACAATCTGAGGCATAGAAAGTCACATGTCTCTGATTGGTAACCTTTAAAAAGTTCGAGTACTTGTTGCAGTAGGGTAACCGGGATAATTATTTTCACTTTCCCATTCTGAAAATACACTATATTGATCCAAGGTTAGCTTTGGACAACTTGTGATTTTAAGCACCGTGTTACGTTTAGGATGTAGTCTCGAAGCGTCACAATTGTGCATGTCCTATTAGAAATTTAGTGAGCTGGTTGAAGTTGTTGTTCATGGTTGCCAATTGTGCTTGTATGCTTGTCATCATATCTACTTTTAACAAACCTAAAGCTTTTTTCACTATAACCCTACTTGAATATCCATTCCATTCTAGATTACTTGTTGCCAACCAATTGAGGAGCACGAAGAGCTCATCATAAGTTTTCTCCAATGTCTAAAACCTAGGATTTCACTTATGAACTTTCCAGATGAAAAAGAATCATGCAAGAAACTTTTTAGCTAGCTAAGTCATCTCATGAGGTGATAGACTTTAGAGGTTTTGCCTTTAACCATTTCATAGCTCCCCCCCCCCCCACCCCCCACCCCCCACATCTCTAGAAGAGTAAACTTTCAAAAATCTTACCCAAGACCTAAATCACTCTTGAATGCCTCTAGACCCAAAATCAATAGCCCAACTAAGTTACAAATCACCTTCCGAACTGTCAAAAATTGATTTTGAACTAATTACCTGAAATATTGACTTTGGTCAAACTTTAAACTTTCAAAACTAAGAAACTTACTCATTACTTGTCTGTCACGTCGAAAATTGTGTCACCCATCCCCGCATGTCACAAAAATCATACATAAGCTACTGAAAGGAGTAAAATAGGAAAAACATGCAGAAAACACAAAACGATCATGAGGGTCATTTGCAATTTTATATATATATATATATATATATATATTATTTAAAAAAATATTTTAAGATACAATACATTATATTAAAAAAAAATTGAATATGTTTCCTTAGTTATTCTACAAAGAAAACTAATATATTTAGAATTACATCAAAGTTCTTTGTATGTATTGTTAAAATTCCAATACTAAATAGAAAAATTACTAAAATATACTATTTAAGATATTAATTTACATAATATTATTTTAGTCTTTTTATTTATAACATTAATATTTTAATTACAAATATGACAATTTGAAGGCCGACCACTATCTCATAGGCATTCTGGTGGTAAAACCGACGACTACACGACTCTATACCAAGTCATGAGCGATAGCGAAGCCAAGCCACCGTCTATAGGCGAAGGGACGAAAGCCCGACGAAGGCCTTCTTTTCCTTTCTCTCTATGCTATCCCATCCACTGAACTGTCAGTATCGAGACAAGTTCGGAATGTTGGAAAATAAATAGCTACACGATTTAAGACCTATTTTATTGGTTAGTGGGCTGGTTTTATGGGACTCATATTTTACCTTTTATTTTATTTACTTTTTAGAATCTCAATCACAGTTATATTTGGATACGCTTCTTTACTAAATATATCACTCTCTCTATTGTTACCATTTTTACGAAGGAATACAATTAAATGTCATTCATCATACACTTTTTATTTCTTTCTATTTTCCGTTCATTCCTTACCTACAGGAAGTTCTATTATTAGCCAAGGCGAGGTTCCAGAATTTTTCTGAAGATCATCCTCTCTTCGGTTTTTTCTTTTCGAAATGGATCACGCTCGACCTTGATCACATGTTCTCATCGCCTATTTTCCTTGGGACATTGGCTCTGTTAGGTGCATCATTGATGTCTTGCACATACACAACACAAACTCAGTTGTGAAGGTAGCAAGAAGGTCTGCTTTTGATTTTCAGATCAAATTTCAAGTTGAATGCATTTACTTCATCTCCCGTAAGTGAAATATGAAAGAGAAATCTTGTTATCGGTAATGAAAAGTCTATCAGGGTAAGGAGAAAGAGGTTCCATTGTTGATTCGAAGGAGTATTTGTATGATAATGATTTTATGTAGAAGTTCACATACCATCAATTTATCTTATTTTGAAAAAGTTTTTTCTCATACGGTTGAATAAATTTTTATTGTTTTTGATGAGTTTTTTTAATCTTTGTACTTCACTGTGCCTAATTTTTAGTCTTTCTTGAAATTCTGAAAATTTATATTTTTCAAAATGTGGTGTCGTTCATTCTAGTGTTGGAACTGAAAGGTAATATTTGATAAAGATGTTGGTGTTCGTTGTGGTATAAAATTACTAATTGGATAAAGAAATATATATAAAATTATTAACAAACAATACATTAGATGATATAAATTGTGGTATAAAGTTGGTGTTCCAGCTATCAATTTAGCAAGAGTATTACATCATATTTTAATCCAACAATATACCTCAATATATACCATTTTATATACAAATCTGTTAAAATTTCACAAAGCTTCTTTACATCCAAAAGATATAAATTTCTTGTAGTGTAGGTGTTCAGACTTCAATAGGTATAAAGTTGAATAAGTGTCCAAATGAAATATGTGTACAACTTTAAGAGGTCCTCGATAGCTTAAGCCTATAATATACTAACTTATACCATATATCATACCAACATGGTATCATATAATATATCAACCTTCGTTGAAATAAGTTGTATGCATATAGACACCATATAAAATAATAACTTATATCATATATCATAACAACATGGTATCATATAATATACTCCCAACTTTCCTTGAAATATATACTACCATATAGTCACTATATAATATACTAACTTTAACCATATATCATGTCAACAAGATTTCATTTACTATGCCAATTTTTATTGAAATAAATACTACCAATTAGATATCATATAATATACTAACTTATACCATAAATCACCACAACGTGTGTAATGACCTGGTTGATTATTTTTGGTATTTTTGTGAAAATTATCATTTTGCCCTCTTGATATTGCTCCTGAGTTGTTTCTTGTTTAAGTTTTGGAAGTTGGTTCTAAACTTTGAGTAATAAGTTGAGAATTTTGGTAATTTTGAGTTTTGAAAGGCTTAAATTGCTTAAAAGTGGTTTTTGGAGTCTTTTGGAGTTTTGAGTGTCAAAAGAATTTCGTCGATTTCATTAGTTCCGGAATGTGAAATCTGATCCGTGAGAGTTGTCGGTTTCTGATTCCAAGTATTTTTGAGGATTTGAGGTCCTAAGTTGTGAAATTATGAAATTTTAGCCTTTGGGTTGACTTTGATCAACATTCGGCGTTCGGATGCCCGGATCAGAATTTTGAGAGTTTTGTTGGATTCGGGAGATGATTTTACGCTTAGAAGTGGTTTTTGAGAGGTCCCGAGCTTGTTTTAGCCTTTTTAGGCGTTACGTTAGTTTGTAGTGATTCTCACGGATGTCGGGTCTAGGAGACCTCGGAATCGTATTTTGATGGTTCCATTGTGTTCTTAAATGTCGAGTATAATTGATTTGCATACTCGATTTGTGTGTACGGGGTTCCGAACGAATCTCGAGAATCGATTTGATGTTTGAGAGTTGGCTGAGTTTTGCTGGTGTCAACAGGCCTCGCTTTTGCGAAGACTGGCCGCTTAAGTGAACTTCGCAGAAGAGAGAGCCTCTTTGCTTAAGCGAGCTGCACTGAAGCGAAGGAGGCTTCTCTCTAGCGAGACCCGTGTTTTTTCGAGGTTCGCTTAAGCGAACCCCTGGTCGCTTTTGCGACATCAGAGAGAGTTTTGGCCTGTAATTTCAGGGTTTAAGTCCCATTTCACCATTTTTGAGCTTGGGGAAACCTTGGTGGCGATTTTTGAAGGAATTTTCTATGCTGGATCATTTGGGTAAGCCTTCTTGATCCTAAACTTTCATTTTCCATTGATTAATTATGAGTTTTAACATCAAAATGTGAGGTTTTGATTGGTAAATGTGGAGGTTTTTCTTCATGAACTCAAGTTCTTAACTAAAATAGTGATTTTGAAGTGATTTTAATCCCTTTTTCAAAATGATTTTCTCTAATGAGTTCCTAAACCCTTAAGTAATGTTTTCAAGTATTATTTTATGAATTCAAACCTTTTTTTTCAAATTGGGGTTTGTGTTGATTGACCCACTTTTCAAGATAATTGGTGTGGGTATTGTGATTTCTGCTAGATGATTGTGAATACTTGATTATTATAGATTGTGTGGCTTTGGAAGTGATTCGGAAGGGGAAGACTCAACTCTTGGAGCGATTCATTGATTAATTTGAGGCAAGTGATCTCTTAAACTTTACAATTTGGTTGAATTGTTTATTTTTCTTCATTGCCTATGTGTTGAGAGTAATCGAAAATGAGGTGAAGGGCTATTTTGGTTCCACTTGATTAATGTTAACCAACAAAAAGGGGGAAAATGAAAAGGCTTCTTGATGAAAATGACAATTGTGAATTGCCTTGTTTTGACCCCTATTTGATTGATGAAATATTGATAGCATGAAAGTGGACTTGTGTGATATGAATTGTTGTCTCTTCCGTGTGGCGTGATATTGTTTGTACGCATTGATTGTGAACATCGTGATGAGACATGTGATGATTTATGATGTCGTGGTGTTTGCCGAGGTTTTTACCGGCAAGTGCTATGATGCCGAGGTCTTTGCCGGTAAGTGTTATTTTATGATCAAAGTCGAAGGAAAATGATTCCGGCTAGTGATATAAATGCTGAAGGAAAATAGTTCCGACAAGTGATATGTTGTGATGAAAGCTGAAGGGAAATGGTTCTGGCTAATGATATAAATGCCGAAGGAAAATGGTTCCGGCAAGTTAATTAATGTGAAAGCCGAAGGAAAATGGTTCTGGCTAGTGACATTAAGCTGAAGGAAAATGGTTTTGGCCAATGCTGACTTGTGATCAATCTACTTGATGCATACACTTGACTTATTTGATGCATATGATTGCGCTATTTGATGTGGTTTGAATTGTTTGTTTGATATGTGAGTTGAACTTCTTGTTATTTGGGTTTGAAATGCCTTTACATGCGTGTAAGTGACTTGATGCCTATCGATTGTTGAAATGTGACTGTTGATCTTGATCTTGAGCCTTGAGACCTGTTTATAGTAGAACTGTTAGGTTAAGCTGAAATCTGTGCATGTTGTAGTTTGTGGAGGTTTGGTTGGGATAGAAAAGAGTATTCAATTTAGCTAGGCTGGCTAGTTTATTAGGTTGCTTACTGGGTACCGTATTGGTGGTACTCACTCCTTACTTCTACACTTATGTAGGTTCTGAGCCCGGACTCGTGTGATCTTCTTCTCCTGATTTTTGAGGCTTGTCAAGTACTGAAGAGGTAGCTGCTTGTCAATTTGGCGGGCCCTTTTCTTTCCTTTTTCTATAAGCTTTGTTCTACTTGAGAAACAAAGACTGAGACTTGTATTTATCTTTCAAATTATGTATTTACTTTAGAGGCTTGTACTCGTGACAACCAGGTTTTGGAGTTGTTTAGAATGAATAAGTTTTCTGCCTTTATCTTGTTCTTGCTTTATTTATTTCCGCTTTTCTTTCATTTTCATTGGATTGAGACTGATATATCTTGGTGGGAATAGACAAGTGTCATCATGTCTATTTTCGGGTCGTGACAACGTGAAATTATATAATATACTAACATTTATTATATCAACATTGTGTTAATTGATTTACATCTTTTTTGTTAGAAATTATTCTTTTTAAATCACAACTAAACCAACACTGATTAATAAAATAAAATTATCAATTGTAAAGAATAATACCATTTTGAAAAATGCTTGACAATCGAATAATTATGCAGATCATTTATAACATAAGATACTATTCTGGAAAAAATGTTTATTCAAAATAATTAAAAATAACAATCAATTTTAAAGCATTTTTTAGAATTAACTATGGAAAAAAGAATGATATTAATTAATGATTAAGATATTTTGAGATTATGAGAGAGAAACATTAAATAATGCTAGAGATATTTATGGAAAGTAAATAACAAAATGGAGAAAAATAAGTAATTAAAATCTTATTTATTAAAGAAATGTGTCGTTGGTTTTTTTAAAACTTTTTTTTTAATTTTGTATTGTTTTGTAAAGATTGGATTGCTTTGGTGTAAAATCAAACTATTGTTATATAAGGGTTATTTATATTCTTAAATGGTATATTTATGTTTTTTGCCCAAAAAATTTATAGTAGAAAAATTATTCCTTACCTTTACTATTTTATTACTAAACTACTAGTATACGTGCCCGCGCATTGCGCGAAAATTATTGAAAATTATTAAAAAATATTTAATTTAATTGTTTGAATACATTACATCGTTTTGATTTTATAAAAATATAATTATCATCTTATTTTCAATGCAATGTACTTAATAATATAAATTGCATATAACCAAAGGAACAAATCATATAAATGCACGCGCACGATCATCAAATAACATTTTTGATAAGAATAAATATCATAACTATATATTTCTTATACAAACATTTCAAAAATATATCATGATTAAAAATAAATAAGAATGCATTAATTAAAAGAATAGGTGGGTAGACTCTCTAAAATTAAAATATGAAAAAGAATTATTTAATATTTTTTCTTTCAATGGAGAAATTTTGTTTAAACTGAATAATTTATTCCTTTTTAAATTTTTTTCATAATAATTTTAAAACATTTATCAAAATAATAAATTCCTTATGTTAATGGTCAATTAAAAAGCTAAGTACAAAAATACATCACAATTCTTGATTCATTTCAAAATTGATCAAGTTTCTACTCTTCTACTCCTCTAATTGTTAACTAAGTAAAGCTAAACAATATTTTTGAAAAAAAAAAGAGACTAACTCTACGGGAAAAAAAAGTAACACGTAAAAATACCTAATTTTAAAATATTAAATATATTTTTTAATTATATTATAATTGTTATAATTATATATTTCTTATACAAACATTTCAAAAGTATATCATGATTAAAAATAAGTAAGAATGCATTAATTAAAAGAATAGGTGGGTAGACTCTCTAAAATTAAAATATGAAAAGAAAAAAAGTCACACGTAAAAATACCTAATTTAAAAATATTAAATATTATATATATTTTGTTACATAAATGTATATTTAAATTTAAAAAGCATAAAATATATGATAAAATTGAATTGTCCTAGCAACCTTCAAAACTGTAGCCCTATAAAATTTTATATTTCAATTATAAAAAGTTAATTTGAGTTAAAAAATTGTATATCCATTATCAAAGTTCAAAAATTAAGTATGTTTTTTAACATGTGATTTGTTGGCTATATTTTCGTGCAAACAACTAATTTGCATTTCAAATTCATTGTTATCCATATTATTATATTATATTATTAGATTTAAAATTTTTATTTTTTAAAACTTAAATTGTCAAATTTTTTAAAATTAGTTTTGTTAATTCAATATAAATCTAGTTTTTAAAAAACTCCATCATTCATGGAGCAGTTATTTCAGCCACATATTTATAATTAGTTAATACTTATTTTCTTGTTCCTTTTTTGAATTTATCTTCTTCTCTTTTTAAAAAGTAAATAAAAAGTATCCTTATCGTTTAAACAAATTTTGATATTTAAAAGATTTTAATTTTTAAAAATTAAAAAAAATATTTTTTTGTGGTGCTGAAACGTAGTGCCATCACCGCTACTATTATATACAGTGGCGGACCCAGAATTTTCACCAAGTGGGTTCAAAATATAAAAAATAAATAAACAAAAACGAATTGATGCAAAAATATGTTGGAAGTGAGATTCGAACTTGGGCTGGTAGGATAAAATGAACCTTCTGCACCGCTAGGCTAGGCATTGCACTTGTGCTAGTGGAGTCAATTTAATATATACCTCTAAAATGTTAAAAACTGATTAAATATACATGTATATATGGTGTTATTTTTCAACGGAGTGGGTTCATATGAACCCACTTGACATGATTAAGTTAAGTGTTCTACTATTATAATAGTGTGATTCTTTTAATCAAATTCAAAAACTTACTCATCTCAAATGTTAATAAGCATTATCGTTGCACTATTGTTTTCTTTGTCGATAAGAGCAAGTAATTATGTCTCAATAAAACAAACATATATATATTGAATAGTAAATTTATTTTAGTATGATTTGTTTTATTGTACTTTATGCTCAAATAAAATATAAATAACTAATCACTCCATAGATTTAATCTCTCACTAAAAACCTCAATTGGAACAATTACGTATAAAATAATTCAATGCAAAAAGGATTAAAAATACACATGATAAAAGTATAGTACTCATATTGATTTAAAGCAATAAAATTCACGTTTTGCTAAAAGTTTTCATATGACGCCAAAAGTTTATTAGTTCTCACATTCTTTCCCATTAAGAAATATAATTACACATATGTAAATCTTAGGAAATGAATTCTCTTATTAACGTCCATAAGATAATTATTCAAAAACTCATTTTTATACAAATTAGCAAATAATAATATAAATCTTTAACATGCAGTAACTATTTTTGTAATACTCTACAACATTTTGCATCAATCATGATAGACTCCTTTGATGCCCGCAATAACCATTCAAAGTTACAAATACCATTTATACAACTATTATGAAATTGAATATAAATATGAACTTGAATGAGCAAAAGTTAAGTTAAAATAATAATTATTTTTCTCAATTTTTATTTATTTATCTTTATTGTTCAGTTTCTTAATGACTAATTAGGCCATCATAACATTACCAAAACTGAAAAATGAAAGACAGTATCTCATTGAAATATTTAACTATTACTAAATCAAAGAAATTAAGAAGCATACAATTTTTACCACCTTTTGAGATATATCGCATAAATAAATATTTAACTATTATTAAATCAAAGAAACTAAGAAGCATACTATTTTTACCATCTTTTGAGATATATCGCATAAATAAAAGAGAATTAAAACATACCTTTGATAGACTCGAAGATGAACTTTCGGTATCATAATTTGTTTGGTATTTAGTCTTTGCTAATAATCTCAAACGCAGGAACAATAAAATGATCAATAATTTCATACAATAATACTATTACAAAACAAATGCTATATATTTATAATTTTAGTTCAAAATAAACAACTAAAAAAGAGGGAAAAAGAAAAACAATATTACTTACAACATTTTCAGTTTGAATCAGAGAAAACTAATTCACATAAAAGCTTCAAATGATACAATTCAATCTAAGACTCTCCATAAACATATTTTTTTGCCGAGTAAAAATATGAATGTATCTTAATATTTTTGTATAAACAATGTAGTGAAATAAAAAAATTTTCTCAATTGCTCTCTCCAAAAGCTCTTCCCCTTTTTGAATGTGTCTGAGATAACGCGTGCGTGCGTATATATATTGTGTTGGGCGAGGGCTTGGGCAGTTTCTTTTTATTTTATTTTAATTTATTTTTTGAGTTTTCAGTTTTTTTTTTTTAATTTTTTTTTTGAACTTCTGTGATGGTTATGAGTTAGTTTACATATATTTTTAAAATTTTAATTTCTTCTTTGTTATTTTATTTTTTATAATTTTAAATTGAAATTTCAAAAATTTTAATTTAGTTATTTATAAACTAATTTTAATAAACTTTATTATAACACCTTTTAAAATGATTTTAGAAGTGGGACGTTGACGTGTGCAGTTAGAATTTTCTTTTCTTTTTAATATTTTTAATGTGCAATTTAGTAAGGGTAGATAATATCCAAATTCATTTTATATAAATATATTTCTACCTCTCCTATTATTTTGCAGACCAAACTAAATTGAAACTATAGCGGAAATGGAATTGAACGTATAACTACTTTCACTACTTTTGTGCGCAGAGTTTTAGAACTGGTAATCACTTTTTTGGTGGAGAATGTGAAACCGTCCATTTTTAAATATTGATTAAAAATGACTCTTTTAAATTTATTAATTGTATTTGAATTTTAGTTAATATGATTATATAAAATTAATTTAAAGTAATTATAAAATTAAATTTAAGAGTGTATATATATATACAGATGGAAATATATTTTTTTAAAATTTAAAATGATGACACGTGAACTCTACAGTTTCTTTGAAAAAAAAAATTCAAACTACCACTCATTTCTTCATTCCGTCCTTTTTATTTCTTTTTATATAAGTTCAATCTTTTTCTTTTTCTTTAATGTTAATCTTTTTATCTTCTTTTTTTTTCAAAATGTAAAAATAATTTCTGATTTTTGTGGTATTGACACATAAACACTATCACCTCTCCTATTATATATAGATAGATATAGATTTTTATTATCATTATAATAATAATAATTATTATTATTATCATCATCTGCGTTTGTTTTGAAATAAATAACGAAGTTGTGGAAAAATAGTTACAAATATTTTTCCACAAAAAAAGGGAATCACACACACACACACATTACATCACAATATTTAAAATAAAATAGTAATTTATTATTTAACCCTATTACATGAAATTGGTTTTAATTATTTAAAAAATATGTTTTTTGTGGTGCTGACACGTGGCGCTTTTCACCTCTCCTATTATATATATAGATTACATGAAATTGGTTTTAATTATTTAAAAATATGTTTTTTGTGGTGCTGACACGTGGCGCTTTTCACCTCTCCTATTATATATATATAGATTATTATTATTATCATCATCTGCGTTTGTTTTGAAATAAATAAGGAAGTTGTAGAAAAATAATTACAAATATTTTTCCACAAAAAAAGGGAATCACACACACACACACACGTTACATCACAATATTTAAAATAAAATAGTAATTTATTATTTAACCCTATTACATGAAATTGATTTTAATTATTTAAAAAATATGTTTTTTGTGGTGCTAACACGTGGCGCTTTTCACCTCTCCTATTATATATATATAGATAATTAGGTAATTACATTCTCACCTAATTAATAAATAACTTCCCAAAACTCAAATATTTCTTTTGTTATAAATAGCCATTTGATTTGTTCATTCTATACCAGTGAAACAAATTTTCACTTATAATATTTTTCTTGTCTTTGTTGGTTATCTTCCAGTTCTTCACTCTTTTCAGCAAAAAAATATTTTTTTTCTTATTTTTTCCTCTGTTTTCTATATCAGTAAAATAATTTTTTTGTTATAATTTTTTTTCTGTCCTTGTTTGTTTATCTCGTACTTCATCACTCTTTTACATAAGAGAATGGTTTCTCCGTAGATCTTTCTGTGTTTTTCTATAAGAAAAAAATATAATATTTTTATGTTGATTATTTTTGTCTTATGCCAATATTTTTTCAATCACTATTTTTTAGTTTGCTTGATCTTTTTGAAACTTGAACATTAGTTTTAGGGTTTGAATTAAAATTTGTAGCTTTTGTAAAGTAAATGTAGATTTCAGTTCCAAACAATTAAGTTGTATTTAATTTCTTTTACTCTTATGATTTTGTTTAGCCTCAAGATCACTATATGTGATGCCAGTAAATGATATACTACATGTGGTATTTTTTAGTTTTAGTTTCTGCAAATCCTTTCATGGATATTATACCAAAAATTTGCTATAATAATTTTTCGCCAGAATGATCAAGAAACTTATCTAGAGCACTCAAGTGGAACTGATAGATTTGTTTTCATTATGGTTACACAATGTTGCCCTCCATAGAAGTCCATTTGAGTCCTCTATATAAGTTTCTTGATCAGTCAGGTGTGAAATCGATAGAACAAATTTAAGTGGAAAAAAATGAAAAAAACTTCCGGAAAGAATAATCTTTCCATGAATCAACATGCAATCCTTCTTACGTACACGCATAACATGCTTTGTTTTTGCATTCCCTATCCTCACTATACAAAGTATGCTTCCCTAAAAACTTCTAAATCCTACAAAGTATATAAAAATATCAAGTAGAAGTTTAAGTTTTGAAAAATAATACTAATATAAACAATAGATGAAATGATAGACAAGGCATAATAAGATGTCAAAAATTAAAGATATACCACTATCTAGGCAAATTCTTTTTGCAAATTCTCTCCATCTTTATATTTTCAAGAATATACCATGTATTCTAGTTTCATAGGAACAAATGAAATGTAATATAAAAAGGGAAAACTGAAATTTCATGCAGATAATAGCTTAGATCTTGATATGTAATATAAAAATATAAAAAACTCAATAGATAAAATTAAAATAATTACTTTAATTAAGAAAAAATTTAATCTAGAACACACCATTCTCCCATGATCCATTCTATTTGTTTCACTAGTCAACAACATAATCACATGCTATTAAATATGATATAAATCACAGTTTAAAATCACCCTCTTAGAAATTCTTCACCCTAAGAAGAGAGTGTTCTTAAGTGTTAGTCAGTGATGAACTATGCGGATGAGCCCAAAATTCAACTCATCCCAGATTGCATTCCAAGTGTGGAGCATCAGGGGAGGTTGAACCCACCTATGCAAGAGGTGGTAAAGAAATCATCATCAAATGGTTTGACGCTAGTGTGATATACCCTATAGCTGATACTAAATGGGTGTGCCCGGTCCAATGCGTGCCTAAAAAGGAAAATATCACTGTGGTTCCAAACGCTAAAAATGAGCTTGTTCCTATGAGGCCCGTCACAGGCTGGAGAGTTTTCATGGACTATCGCAAGCTCAATGCATGGACCAAAAAACACCACTTTCCTATGCCATTCATGGACCAAATGCTAGATCATCTGGCTAGGAAAAAGTGGTACTGCTTTTTGGATGGATACTCGGGGTATATTTAGATCTCTATAGCCCCTGTAGATCAAGAAAAAACTGCATTCACATGTCCTTATAGTACATTCTCTTTCAAGAGGATGCCATTTAGCTCTGCAATGCACCGGTGACGTTTCAGCGTTGCATGATGTCTATCTTCTCAGACATGGTGGAGGACACCATTGAGGTATGTATGGATGATTTATCTGTTGTTGGTATATCTTTCGATGATTGTTTGTTGCATTTAGGTGAAGTGTTGCGTCGATGCGAGGAATGCAACCTTGTGCTGAACTGGGAGAAATGTCATTTCATGGTGAAAGAAGGCATAGTGTTGGGCCATATAATCTCCCAGAAAGGCATTGAAGTGGATAGGGCCAAAGTCGAGGTGATTGTAAAATTACCCCCTCCAATCTCGGTGAAGGGCATTAGAAGTTTTCTAGGACATGCAAGTTTCTATCGAAGATTCATAAAGGACTTCTCAAAAATTGCACATCCTTTGTGCAAATTGCTTGAAAAGGAGACGAAGTTCGAATTTGATGAAGCATGTTTGAGAGCATTTGAAGCACTGAAAGAGAAGTTATCTTCTACACCTATCATCATTTCACCAGATTGGGAGAAACCGTTCGAGGTTATGTGTGATGCGAGCAGAGTAGCACTTGGCGTAGTTTAGGGACAACGGCGCGAAAAGATACTTCATCCTATATATTATGCGAGCAAAGCTTTGAATGCTGCCCACAAGAACTACACGGTTACTGAACAAGAATTTCTTGCAGTCGTCTTCGCCTTTGAGAAGTTTAGATCCTATTTGTTGGGCACAAAGGTGATTGTGCATACTGACCATTCTGCATTGCGGTACCTCATGGCGAAGAAGGATGCTAAGCCAAGGCTGATCCGGTGGGTTCTGTTACTACAAGAGTTTGATTTCGAAGTCTGAGATAGGAAGGGAATCGAGAACCAATTGGCTGATCATCTATCTAGATTAGAAGATGAAGCTATGAAGAAGTTAGCAGATGGACTAGAGATTAATGATGCTTTCCCAGATGAACATGTATTAGCTGCTTCTTTTGATCTTATTCCATAGTTTGCAGATTTTGCCAATTACTTGGCTAGTGATGTGGTGCCCTCAGACATGTCATTCCATCAATGAAAGAAGTTCATGTCCGATGTAAAGAAGTTTTTCTAGGAAGAGCCTTATTTGTTCCGTATCTGTGCTGATTGGATTATTCGTCGCTGTGTGCCCGAGGTAGAGATGATGAGTATATTGGAAGCTTGCCATTCATCTCTTGTTGGTGGTCATCATAGTGGCATTCAAACTGCTCACAAGATTTTGCAGTGTGGGTATTACTGGCATACAATTCACCAAGATGCCCATGATCTCGCCAAGGCATGTGATCGATGCCAAAGGGAAGGAGGTGTTTCAAGAAGGCAATAACTTCCTATGAATCCAATACTCGTCATTGAACTCTTTGATGTATGGGGCCTTGATTTCATGGGCCCGTTTATGAGTTCGAATGGCATGAAGTACATCCTGGTAGCGGTCGACTATGTGTCAAAATGGGTGGAAGCTATACCGCTTCCAAATAATGAAGGAAAAAGTGTCACCACCTTTCTGAAAAAGAACATCTTCTCCATGTTTGGTACACCAAGGGTAATAATCAACGATGGAGGTTCCCATTTTTCCAATAAATTATTCAAGGCGTTGCTTGAGAAGTATGGTGTTCGTCACAGTATAGCAACCCCTTATCATCCACAGTCTAGTGGGCAGGTTGAAGTATCCAATAGAGAAATCAAGCAAATTCTGTCAAAGACTGTGAATGCAAACCGAATTGATTGGTCGAGAAAGCTCGATGATGCTCTATGAGCTTATCGTACTGCATTAAAAACTCCCATAGGTATGTCTCTTTACCAACTTGTATTTGGGAAATCTTGTCACTTACCTGTAGAGCTTGAGCATAAGGCGATGTGGGCACTCAAGAAGCTGAATCTTGATTGGGGTGCTGTATCAAGCCAACGAATGATGGAGCTAAATGAGATGGATGAATTTCGCCTCAAAGCTTATGAGAGTTCATCCTTGTAAAAGAAGAAGATGAAGAAGTACCATGATCAAAAGATCAAAAAGCGCAGTTTTACTCCTGGTGATATGGTGCTTCTCTTCAACTCAAGGTTGAGATTGTTTCCTAGCAAGCTAAAGTCAAAATGAACGGAACCATTCAGGGTCGTCCAAGTGTTTGCACATGGCGCCGTTGAACTTGAGAACAAGGAAGGGAAAAAATTCAAGGTTAATGGCCAGAGGATCAAACTCTATGTGGGCCATTTGGAGAAGGTCAATGAGCTAATTGAGCTATGGAGTCTTGTCGAAGTCTGAGTAGCTAAGAAAACTGCGTCGTGCCGCGATGTTAAATCAAGCGCTACTGGGAGGCAACCCAAGCTGTAGTTTCTAGCCAATTTAGGATTTGTCTTAGTGATTTTATATTATTTGATCTTTTTCTCTAGTGTTTGATGTTTTTTGAGTCTTAGTATTGGCTAGAATAGGTTAGTATGTCAAAAAGAGTCAATAAAAACAAAGGGAAGTCCTAATGTTTGTGACGTGTGTAGGAAAGTAAGAAAGGATTTGCAGAACACTAAGTAGAAAAGAGTCTACGGGTTCCATCTACGGATCGTTATTAGTTGACGAATCGTAAATGGCATCCGTAGACCTGAATGTTCAGGAGCAGTTGCAGCTTTAAGTCTATGGTTGCACAGTACGAGCTGTACATTAATCTACGGACCGTAGTCTACAACCGTAGACCCTAGGTATGTTTTGAAATTTTATTAAGTGTTAAGGAGCATTGACGGAACCAATTGAAGGACCGTCAAACCACTTACGACCCGTCGACGGGAAACCGTAGACTGCAGTCAGGGTTTAAATTGACCCGACCCACGTTTAATTTAATATAAATCCCCCCATTTTCAAATACAACCCCCATTTCCCTCTTCTTCTAACCGTTACACCCCTCCATCTCCCAAAACACCCTTTCACTCACTCCCCCTCGCCATCTATATATACTCCCTCCCAAAATTCTCTTTCCTTCTTCCTTTTTCATTTTTTCTCTCTTCTTTTCTACCCCTTTCACTGCCTTTCCACCCTCACTGCGTGGGTTTGGAGTTTTATTCTCGTGTGGTCATTGACTTTGGTGTTTCTCCCCATCTTCACACTCCATTGCAGGTATGAGGTTATGTTTACTATTTAAATTGAACATTGAAGTTATTTCGGTCATTGCCTTGGGTAGTAGGTTGAGTAAATTGATGTTGCACTTAGTTTCCTACATACCTATATGCTGATAGTATGAGGGTAAGGTGCTGTGTACTTTGAATTTTTCCTATGTGTTTACTCCGGACTTAGGGTTTTCTTTGAATTGAGATCATGAATTTAAATGCTAAAATTGAGCTTTTAGGAATGAATGCATAACTTGTTTATATGTTTGGAGACTTGTTCTAGAGTTGTTTGATTGTTTAAGTTGTGTTTGTGGGAAAAAACTTGGTGTGACTGACACTATTATGGTCGACGGCCATGACCTAGGGTCGTAGGGTAACCTACGGACCGTAGGTCACCTCCCGTCAGTCTGTCTCACCCCACTGTAGGCTAAGTTATTTTTGACGGGTTTGATCTACGGACCGTAGATCAGTTGACGAACCATCCTGCAAACCATCATTTGATTTTCAGAAAGTTGAAAATAGGACTCCTGTATCTATGGTCAAGTCTACGGCCCGTAGTTCTTTCTACGGTTGGTAGGTCTTTCCCGTAGGTACCAAAAACAGTAGCAATAGTTTTTTTTCTTGTTCTTTTCTTTTCTTTCATGTTTTCTTTTCTTGTTTTGTTTTTGCATTTTTTAGTTACTAATGATGGCTTTGCAGGTACAATGCCTCCGAAAATAACGCAACACTATACAAGGAAGGCCCTTGCACAAGCTCCTCCGGCCCGACGTTGGTTGATTGTAGATGAGGCTTCAGAGGAGGAGCGGAGTGGGTTTGAATATGACCCACCTTTGGGGGCCAGCTCTCCCAGGTCACCCCGGACGACTAGGCAGCAGGCCCGACAGACGACCATAGTACCGGCATTGGAGCAATCCACTTTCGGAGAGAAGGAGGCCACTTCCCAGTCTGAAGAGGAAGTGCAGAGTTCGCGTAAGGGTGGAGATGCCACCCCAATCAGAGATGTCCCTAGCTCCCAGCCTACTGCTCAGTCTGAGCTTGGTACTCACTCGGAGTCGGAGTCTGATTTCAGCTCTGCCTCTAGATCCGATTCAGGTGATGATGACCTTGGGCGAGGAACACCCAACTAAAGTTGCGGGCGAGCCTAACTGTGGTGTGTTAAGGGAATGTATCGAATCTATAATGATGCTATCCGCTACAATGCCCAACACAAGTCCGCTAGGCAGATAGAAGAAGAGCGGTGGGTACTTACAGGCAGCCTCCACACCATTCCCCAGATACATGAACTATTCAAGAGACATCGCTGTGAGTGGATGGCTGAGACGCTTACCCGGTATAGTCCGATCATGGTACATGAATTCTATGCGTCTAATGCTGCCACAGTACTTTAGACTTTGCCTCGGAGGGCAAAGCAATTAGAGCAGCCCCCACTCCAGTCTACTTTAGTCCGGGACATTCCCGTTTACATTTCGGAGGCCACACTACGCCGTTTTATATACGGCCCTTCACATGCTCAGCCTATCAATACGGCTGAGTTTGATTATAGGATGCAGCAGGTCCGCGGTCGAGCTATGAGAGATGCGGCGCAGAGAGAGTCCTTGCTTCGGTGGGTAGCTGGACATATTGCTGAGCAGGGAGTCCATGCTGAGTGGGTCCGAGACATGACCCTTCCTATTAAGAAGGCCACACTGAGCTTCGCAGCTAATTCTGGTGGTCTATTGTGCGTACTCGATTGTCCCCTACTATGACAGATAAGTAGTTGACTTGGGACCGGGCAATGATGGTAGCATGCTTGATGACGGGGCACGAGGTTGATTTTGCTAGAGTGATCATTGCCGAGATTCATGAGAGGGCCTTTTGGAAGACGACGACCTTGCCCTTTCCTTGCCTTATTTTTAGGTTATGTCGTGAGGCGATGGTCCTAGTTTACTTTGCTAATTCGTATATCGAGGTGTCTAAGACCGTGGACATTGGTCTTATTAGAGATGACACCAACCCTGCCGCACTGTTCAAGGGTATTCAGGTGGAGCTACCACCCATGGGCGAGGCCTTGGCCCCCGAGCAGGTTGATGATATAGCTTCAGCACCTACAACGGAGCCTCAGGGGTCTGTGCCCCCATCCACTACTTCAGCCTCTACAGCGAGCACACCCCAGGCTCCACCTGCTATAGGGACTGCCATACTCCCCATTGCTTGGGTGAGCCAGCTAGAGGCTCAGATGGCAGCATTATTACAGCATATCCTGCCATGGATGCAGAAGTCAGAGGCCCAGATTGAGCGGATGGTGGATGCAAAGATACTAGTGGTTAACCGGCAGATTGATGCTTTTGAGAGCCGGATGATGAAGAGGTCCCAGCTTGGGCCTGTGGTTGATCTGACTGCCTTCCAGACGGAGTTAGCTAGTCTTTGTGCTGATCTTACCGCATTGGCTGCTACAGACGTGGCTATTTTGGCACCTGCACCGGAGCTCGACGCAGATGATATAGTGCGTAATACACATTTCGGTGGAGTACAGCAGGCCACTGAGCCCTCCCGAGGAGCTGGAAAGCGAGTCCGTACTAGAGAGGACATTGCATTAGACCAGGAGGCAGAGATGCGTGCTCAGAAGAGGGAACTCCGGGCATAAGAGGCTGCCCGACAGTAGTCTATTTTAGATGAGCAGATGAGACATGAGCGTGCGCGTGAGATGGCAGCAGGTGCTTCTGGATCAAGGCTTGCTATTGCTGGCGAGCCCCACACTACTACTGAGGGTACTACTGATGGTGCCCAGCATGGTGATCCCGTAGGTTCCGGACCCACCAGTTTTTGATTGATCTTCGGCGCATATGCGCCACATGTTTGTCTCACCCGATGTTTTACTTTTTCTAGTGCATTGAGGACATTGCACTGTTTTCTTCGTGGGGGTGGGGGCAAATGGGTTTTGTGTTAATGTGAAGTCTGAGTAGCATAACTTATCAATCCTTCCTTGGGGATTTCTCTCCTGTGTTCTTTTTCCCTAAGGAATTGTTTTACTTTCTGTTGAACCTACATGTTTAGGATTGTGATTGTGTACAAGTGGCCTGGAAATAAAGCATGATGGCATTAGTGTGCATGAAACTGATATCCCTCCAATTTAAAATTTTTTTGCTTTGTGCTGTGAATGTGAATTGAATGAGTTGAATATGTTGGATCTTTGTATGACATGATTATTATCAATATGACACTATTACTTAAGCTATAGCATTAACTGAGTTCATTGATGATTCGATAAATTGCAACAAGGTGCCATGTGAGAGTGAGATTATTTGAATATTCGTATGAGAAGTGCCAATCTAGAACTTGCCCTGTTGGTCTTGCTAAGGTAATTTGAACTGAACACTAGAAGATGATCATAGGCCATTGTTGTATTAAGCCCACTTAAGCCTAAAATGAATTAACCAAATCATGTGTGAAAATCTCTCCCTTTTGGTCCAAATGTTTGAGCCTAACGAATACTAGTCTTTCTTTTTACCCAATTCACCTTCCCCTAAAGTATTGTTAAAAATTTGTTTTGGCTCTGGTCCCTCCGTGGACATCGTGCACCTCAACATAGGCCAAAAGCTTAAGTTGAGGGTGGCTACTGCAAAGTTACCTGAATTCTGGCCCTGGTCCTTTCTAAAGATAATGTGTACCTTAGCTCATATTAAATGTATAAGTTGAGGGTGGCTATTATGAAGGAAAGCAAGAAAAACAAGGGTATGAATAGAGTTGGGTGTAGAACAAAGGAAGCAGCTAGTGTAAGAATGATAAAAATTCAAAGTGTGAAGCGATAAAAAGAAGCGAAAAGAATCAAAAGTTGTAATCAAGAAAAAGTCAATAAAAGAAATCACACTCAAGCTGATAGAAGTCAGAGGGAAAAGGGTATAAAGCAAAAAGAGAATGAAAAGTGTCTGAAAAAGAAAGGTAACGAGCCAAACCAGATGTTAAGGAGGGGTAGGCCGAAGTCACTTAATGTCCAAATATACCACACCTAACCCCGAGCCTACGTTACAAGTCAATAAAGTCCTATAGTGATTCTAGTGAGAAGTTTGAAAAGCCAAAGTAAAGAAAATAAGGGCAAGCCTATGGTATTGTGCACAGATTGTATTGAATTCGTTCTGAGTGTGAGTGTATACTGAGTCCCTAGATTAAAAAGTCAACTTATGTGTAAAAAAGGGATTTCTTAGTAGTGAGGGCACATGTTGTGTTATTGGAAAGTTGATATCCTGGTAAATTGCTATATGTGTATGTATGTGTGTCTATTGGTATGTCGATGTCATGTATTGATCCGCATAAGTTAGCTTGTTGGGTTTGTAATGAAATTGCACTTAGTTGAGAGTGAATAAGGAGGAGGAAGATTAAGGAACTTGCTGTGTGATTGCTTGAAGTCTGGGTTGCTTATATACTTGTGTAGTCTAGAGTTTGTTGTGTCGCTTGAGGACAAGCAAAGATTTTAAGTTGAGGGTGTTGATGTACCGTGAATTTACGGTACTTTTTGATGCATTAAACTTGAAATTTTGCATGTTACTTAAGTGGTTTGTTATTAGATTTAATAGTTTTTGTGTTAAAATTGCAGGGAATAGGACTTTTGGAGCAGTTGAGAAGATTGATGCAGCAGCAGTAAGATTTTGGTAATGTACGAGACAGACTACGGACCGTCAATTGATTGACGAGTCGTCAGTTGGGGTCGTAGGCTCAGGAGCCTGAATAATTGGCTAAGTATGGAATGATGAACCAAGATTACGGGCCGTAGATCCTGCTACGAACCGTAGATGCTCAACCGTAGAAAACTTCAGAGAGGGTCACCTACAGAACTTGAATGACGAGAGAACAGGACGGGTCGTACATTGAATGACCAGTCGTAGATCATGCCCTAGAAAGAAGCCCTCATTAACTATTCTAACTGCTGAATGACGGTTGGGACCTACGAGCCGTAGGTCTGTCTACGAGCCGTAGGTTGCCAACCGTAGATGACTCTGCCTAGGCCGAATTTTCCCAAATTTCCTTTTCCTAGTCTAATTAGGATTTGTTTTCTATATATACCTTATGTAAATTCCGTTTTTAGGTTGTTGACTAGTTGGTGAATATTACTTTTTGGCTTTGGGAATTACTTTTCATCTTTTGAGGAGATTAATTCTTGAAGATTGATTTATGCAATTTGCTTTTGATTTTCAATTGAAGATTGTGGAATTCATCTATAATCCATGTAAGTTCATGATTTATTCAAACCCTAATATGAATTGTGAACAAACAAGCATGAGTAGCTAAATCTACAACTAGGGTTGTGAGAACTATGAGTAATTAACAAAAGTAAAACTAATAATGTTGTAATTCTTGATAGTGTTAATGCATGTTTTTGTTAATCTCTTCGTTTAGAATGCTTTTTAACGGGGGCCCACGTTAGAACTTGCCTTGTTCCTACTAGCCGAACCAGGTAGTAATGAATCAGAAAGAGATTACACAACAGAGATTTAGCGCTGAGTAGTCCGCTATCTAATAACCCAACCTAGAAATAGCTGTGGGTTAATTTGGTTCAAAGGTAAGGGTTAGTAAATCGACACACGTAGACAAACCAGTATGCGTAGTGAAATTCCCTATTTAGAGGACCAATCACTTAGGGATACATAACTTACCGATCATGCATGCTAGACATTAGAAAGAATTACCATTGTTAGGTTTATAGAGTTAAGAGCTTATGGGGAACACATAAACCCTAGTTTCATTCTCATATTGATATCTCAAACTGCATAATTTCTGCTATTTGTTTATTTGTTTTAATTCCTCTCCAGTAGTTTTAATTCTAGTTTATCTAAATCCCCCCTTTCTTTTCGAGATAATTAGGCTAAACGTACAACTAATCTTAATTAGCCTAAGTCTGAACCATATTCCTCGTGGGATCGACCCTAACTCTTGTTAGGTTCTTTATTTTACAGCGACCGCTTATACTTCCTTAGGGAGGTGTAATTTGGGCGATATCATCTGGTATGAAACTGAAATAGCAAACTTTGGTGGAAAAAACGGAAAGAAAATTGCAAAAACTAAAACTAAGAAATACCACATGAATTTGCTATTGAAATGTACTTTACTTTACAAAAGTGATAAATTTTAATTTAAACTCCAAAACAAATGTATCATTTTCAAAAAGATCAAGAAAATAAAAAATAATTATTGCAAAAATATAAGCATAAGATGCAAACAATCAAAATAAAAAATTTAACTCTTTTTTTTTGACATAGAAAGACATAAAAAGATATATAGGGAAACCATAAGAAAACAAAAGGTAGAAAAAGAAGAGAAAATATAATTTTTCTTACTAAAAAGAGTGAAGAACTAGGAAATAACCAACAACAATAGGAACAAGATTATAAAAGAAAAATTATTTTACTGGTATAGAAAACAGAAGGTAAAAAAAAAGATAAGATAATTCCTCTTGCTGAAAAAAGTGAAGAACTAGAAATTAACCAATAAGAACATGAAAAAGATTATAGGAGAAAGTTTATTTCACTGGTATAGAATGAACAAATGGAATGACTATTTATAACCAAAAAATGTCTGAGTTTTGGAAAGTTATATATTAATTAGGTGAGAATCTAATTACTTAATTATAGTTTGGTAATTAAAATGTAAGTATTTATTAGTTTTGCATAAATGAGTAAATATTTTACATATTACACACCAAAATCAAATGAAAATAATGGTAAGGCAATAATTATTCTACTAAAAATTCTTGGGACCCAAATATCATTAGTAAGTAAATAGTAAAGGTAAAACTATAATTGTTATACTACAAAAATTTTAGTATTGGAATATTTACGATGCATACAAAGAACGTCTTTTAAATATTTTTGATTTCTTTGTAGAAGAACTAAGGAAACATACTCAAATCAAAATTTATAAAATGTATTGTATCTTGAAGTTTTTTTAAAAAAATAATTTTACGTAAAAATACATAACTATAACAACCCTCTTGGAAGTTTTGTGTTTTCTATGTGTTTTTCCTATTTTATCCCTTTTGAGTAGCATTTGTATGATATTTGTGACCTATGGGGATGGGTGATACGATTTCTAAGGTGATCAAATGAGTAATGAGTGGGTTTCTCAGTTTTGAAAATTTAAAGTTTGACCAAAGTCAATAATTCAGGTCAATAACTCATTATCAAATTTCAACAACTTTGTTGGGTTCGTAAGGTAATTTGTGACTTAGTTGAGCAGTTGTTTGGATCCTGATGCATTAGAGAGTGATTTTGGTCTTGGGTTAGATTTTTGAAAGTTTAAATCGAACCCTGATGGCAATACGTGATGTGGCAGTATCACTCATTAGCACTGTGAATTGCAATATTGTAAAGTCTGCTATTATGAAAAGGTGGGTGTTGAAGGAGAACATGGGCAGTTCACATGTTTACCTTATGAAGACCTACAAGTTCATCTCCAGAACTTTATGGAAATCACTGACACATACATCAGTTTGACAGTCTCTAAAGAGTATGTAAGATTCATTGTGTATGTAAGATTCAATCGCAGAATGTAAATCTACGAGTCGTAAATTGGGCTTTTAGAAAGAAATTCTGAGACTTAAATTTCATCATGAATCACACCGATGGGATCTATGCGTTGTAGTTCAAACCACGATTCGTAGATGGCCCCATGGAATGTTCCGACAACTTTTCAGTTAAGGTTGTTTTGGTCTTTTTCCACTCTATTAATTCTAAAACCACAATGTTTTAGCCTATTCTGAGTGGGGTTAAAGGAAATTTAGTTGACTTAACATCCTCATTCACGCCTAACACTTAGAATCATCATAACACGTTTTAAGTTCTCTCAAGCAAGAACTATGATTCCTCATCTTCAAGCTTCAAGTGTTTTCTTTTCCATGTATGTGGGATCTCATCAATGGGTATTATTTCACAATTGAATCCCAAAGTAAACCTTGTTCTTCAGTTAATGATTTCTATAGAAGTTAGGATTCTTATGAAAAACATGGTTTTCACTATATTTTCTATCTTCTTCATGGATAGCTTGATTATGTGTTTTCACCTATAATTTGGTACTTCTAAATAGTATTTTTATGAACCCTCAGGATATAGATATTTCATGTCTCAGAACTTTATTGCTTTAGGTTGAATATTTCAGATTATCAGTTTCTCATAATTTAAGACATTTTTAGATAAAGAGTCTACTAGTTTATCAGAAATGATGAGCCTTTCAGATTATTAGTTTTACTAGCATTATTCAGTATTATCAGAATATTAGTATTATTAGTTTATCAACAAACAATTAGATGAGAGTATTACTTAGCACCGAGCGAGCATAGGGATGAAGGCTCACCTGTTAGTTTAGGAATAAGACCTTTAGTAGAAATTCTTAAGTCCCAGAACTATGTGCCACCATAGGTTTTAAGGGTCACCTGTCAGACTAGGACTAACACATTAGTCCTGTATAAATGTCAGCCACATTAGCTCAGATCAACCTTTATACTATGACAAGATATATTGGGTCTTTTTTTTTAATAGGAATTATACATCGAACTCCATGTTTAGCTCACATGGTTATATGTCTGTTATTAGTACCTCCCACAGTCCAATCTCAGATTATTGCATTCACCTTATATTTATTTATTTCAGTTCAGTACCTATCAATTGCATGTTGATTTACTTGGTCATTGTATGAGTTCATATATTTTAGTTTCATGTTCAGTTCAACATCTCAGGTTTATTATGTCTAGTTTATTTAATTATGGTTTATATCTCTCATACTCAGTACATACATAGTACAATACTGACCGCATACTCTTTCCGTTATATTATTTTATACTATAAGTTTAGATGCTTAACATTCACTCGTAGTTAGTATGACTTCTGATCAGCTCAGTAGCACTTTTGGTGAGTCCTCAACTTTTGAGGACAACCCTTATATTTATTTCAGTTATTTAGTCTTTCAGTTTTCAGACAGTTAGAGTTAATTTGGGGGTTTTCCCTAGTAACTCATCTTAGTAGAGGCTTTTAGATAGGCAGCTAGATATTAGTATTGTAGTCATTCAATCAAAGCAATGTACAATATTACAATCTCAAGCCTCATCACTAAATCAAGTCATTTCGATTACCTTTTATTCACCTCATGGATGACCTTAGCCTCTTACCATGCAATTACATATCCTCTAAGGCCAGATATCAATTGGAACCTTCCTCTTTCTTATGTCATTTCAGTCGGAGATAATGACATTTAATTTACTTTGTCGAGATATCAATTTGAATTAAGAGATACCAATTGGATTCAAACCATACAAGCAAGCAACAGACCGCACGAAAAGAATGAAATAATTGAAAATTTTTCCTAGAATGCTTCATAGCTTCACGAAGATTAGATGCGAACGTTAACACACCAATCTACAGGACTCTATTTGACATTTGATCTTCTACTAGAATATTGATAACCTAGGCTCTGTTACCAAATTGTCACGACCCAACTACCAAGTCATGCGAGAACCTACTCTAACACTTAGATAAGGAACCAATACCATCCGATTTAAAAACCTGAAATGTGGAAGTAAGCAAAAACATAATATATCACCTTAATAAAATAAGAAAAACAATCTCGACTTTGATTACAATGGAAAACTTTTTAAAAAAAATACAAAGGGAACCCTCCCAAGGAACTAGTTTAAACAGGTACAAGAGCTTCTAAGAGATTACAAAGTAGTAAAAGAAGACAAACTCCCACCATAAAGAAGAGAGGAGTAGAAGCTGTCGGAGATCGCCATCGTCATCACCTAGGAAACATCACTGATCCTGCAACCAGACTATACCAAGTGGCATAGTAAGAGTAGTATCAGTACAAATAACACGTACTGATAGGCATCAACGACTGACCCGAATCCACCACATAATATTATGTAAATAATTAGAAAAAATATACAACTCTGGTCGTTTAACAACATTACTTACTAATAGGTATACCACCCATGACCCAATTCACTCTATTCCAAACCTTCCGTCCCCATTCCGTTGTTAATTCCACCATTAGGATCCATTCCAGCCCCTTAATTCTGACGCAGCCTTACCCCCCTTATCACATGAAATCCTTCCAAGCCTACCCATCTTGCCAAACATTGGAATTACCTTACTCATTACAATGCAGAATTCAAATCTACCAACTACTTCTATTAACTGGTCTGTCACCTCCCTTAAGATCTCATACCAACGAAACCTTGGCCCTTTGCCCCATAGCCAATTTAGTGGATCACCTGCAAAACTCTTACTTATCCCCCTTGACTTTACCCATTCATGATTCATCATACCCTTCGAGCAACCCGGATCACCCAAGGATCCCTAAGATATCATTTACAATGTTCAACATGCAATTCTTGTCTACACTAGAACACCTCTAACGTGCAATCACCTCTAGTGAATAAACATGAGACGATTATAAACTTATTATTGTCAAAAGTGATAATATAAGAGAGATCAAAAGTTTATAATACAAATATTATATTGTTTGTTTTATCATTAATCATGTGGGTTTAAATGTGATATTTTTAATGCCTGATGTGAGTTTTGACGGATAAAATGTATGTGTACTAGAGTTCTTCCCAGTCAAGAAAAATGATACTCTTCTTACTAACACTTAAGAACACTCTCTTCTTAGGGTGAAGAATTACTAAGAGGGTGATTTTAAACTATGACTTATATGATATTTAATAGCATGTGGTTATGTTGTTGACTGGTGAAACAAATAGAATGGATCACGGGAGAATGGTGTGTTCTAGATTAAATTTTTTCCTAAAGTAATTATTTTAATTTTATCTATTGAGCTTTTTATATCTTTATATTACATATCAAGATCTAAGCTATTATCTGCATGAAATTTTAGTTTTCCCTTTTTGTTAGTTGCTTCTGCATCTAGAGGTTCTACTAGTTATGTAGCAGCATGCACAACATTTAATTTGTTCCTATGAAACTAGAATACATGATATATTCTTGAAAATACGAAGGTAGAGAGAGTTTGTAAAAGGAAGATGGACCATCAAATTGACCCTAATAAGTTGTCTAGATAGTGTTATATCATTTAATTTTTGACATCTTGTTATGCCTTGTCTACCATTTCATCTATTGTTTATATTAGTATTATTTTTCAAAACTTAAGCTTCTACTTGATATTTTGATATACTTTGTAGGATTTAGAAGTTTTTAGGGAAGCATACTTTGTATAGTGAGGATATGGAATGCAAAAACAAAGCATGTTATGCGTGTAAGAAGGATTGCATGTTGATTCATGGAAAGATTATTCTTTTTGGAAGTTCTTTTCATTTTTTTCCACTTAAATTTGTTCTATCGATTTCACACCTGACTGATCAAGAAACTTATATAGAGGACTCATATGGACTGCTATGAAGGGCAACATTGTGTAACCATAATGAAAAGAAATCTATCAATTCCACTTGAGTGCTCTAGATAAGTTTCCCGATCATTCTGGCGAAAAATTATTATAGCAAATTTTGGTGAAAAAACCTGAAAAGGATTTGCAGAAACTATAACTAAAAATATACCACATGTAATATATCATTTACTTGCAGCACATATAGTGATCTTGAGGCTAAACAAAATCATAAGAGTAAAAGAAATTAAATACAACTTAATTGTTTGGGACTGAAATCTACATTTACTTTACAAAAGCTACAAATTTTAATTCAAACCCTAAAACTAATGTACAAGATTAAAAAAGATCAAGCAAACTAAAAAATAATAATTGAAAAAATATTGGCATAAGACAGAAACAATCAACATAAAAAAAAAAATTTCTTATAGAAATACACAAAAAGATCTACAGACAAATAATAAGAAAAAAAAAGAATATAATTTCTCTTACGGAAAAGAGTAAAGAACTAGAAGATAACCAAACAAGGATAGAAAAAAAAATTATAACAGAAAATTTATGTTACTGGTATAGAAAACAGAAAGAAAAATAAGAGAAAAGATAATTTCTCTTACTGAAAAGAGTGAAGAACGGTAAGATAACCAACAAGGACAAAAAAATATTATAAGAGAAAATTTGTTTCACTGGTATAAAATGAACAAATCAAATTGTTATTTATATCAAAAAAAATATTTAAGTTTTGGAAAGTTATTTATTAATTAGGTGTGAATGTAGTTACTTAATTATAGTTTAGTAATTAAAATGCATCTGTTTAATAGTTTGGCATAAATGAGTAAATATCTTTCATATTACATACCAAAAACAAATAAAAAATAATGTTAAGGCTATAATTATTCTACTAAAAAATCTTAGGATCCGAAAATCTTTAGTAAGTAAATAGTAAAGGTAAAGAAAAAAATAATAAAGGTAAGGCTATAATTTTTCTACTATAAAATATTTAGTATTGAAATTGTTACAATGCATACAAAGAACTTTAATGTATTTCTAAATATATTAATTTTTTTTTTTTTAGAATAACTAAGGAAACATATTCAAACAAAAATATATGCAATGTATTGTATCTTGAAATATTTTTTTTATAGACTTTTAAAGTAATTTTATATAAAAAATATATAATTGTAATGACCCTCATGATCGTTTTGTGTTTTCTGCGTTTTTTCCTATTTTACCCCTTTCTTTAGCTTTTTGTATGGTATTTGTCACATGCGGGGATAGATGAGACAATTTTCGAGGTGATCAGACGAGTAATGAGTGAGTTTCTCAGTTTTGAAAGTTGAAGATTGACCAAAGTCAATACTTCAAATAAATAGACACTTTATCTAAAAATCTTTAAGCATGCTGAACTAAAAGACTAAGTATAAAACTATAAATTTATGCAATACTAGGAGATCGGGTATTCATAACCCACCAACTCCGATCAGTACAACTAATCATAACAATTTATATATTATGAATGGAATATGCAAATAAATAGCACAAGTCCAAAGACATGAATTTTCTATATTATGAGGGTTCATGAAATATACCTATGTAAAGATACTAATTATATGGGAAAACCTGTATTCACAGACTATCCCTGAGGAGGAACTGAAATATACGGCCATCCATACTTTTCGTAATAACCCTAAACTTTGTAGAATTATACAACTGAAGAATGGAGTTTACTTTGGGACTCAATTGGTTAAAGGGTACTACCCATTGATGAAATCTCACATAGCTTGAATCACTCAAATTGAAACTCTAACGTTGAAGAGGAATCTCAGAAGTTCCTTATTGAACCTTGAGATGAGTTCTTGTTTTTACTAGATATGGAAAGAGGATTTGATGTTAGAATCTTGTTAGGAATTCGTGGAGATAATATCTCAGATGGTCACTCAACTATGCACTCTTCTCTCAGAAAGTCACTCAACTTTGAGTTTTAACTCAAAAGTCACTCAACTATGCATTTTTTTCTCAGAAAGTCACTCAACTTTGAATTTTAACTCAAAAGTCACTCAAGTATATATTCTTTTATTAGAAAGTCACTCAACTTTGAATTTTAACTCAAAAGTCACTCAACTATGAATGTTTTTACTTACAAAGTCACCTAATCTATTTAATTAATTTTTTAATTAAAATTTGCTGACTTAATTTTTTTTTTACTTAAAATCATATTTTTAAAAAATAAAAAAATATCCATTTAAACCATTTAATGACTCACCCCCACTTGATCCAACCCGCTAAAAAATTAAATTTGCGTTATTAATTTTTTGTCTTGACATTCTTACTGAATTTGTTTACAGAATAACTGTATCACTCTCAAGTCTCAACCAAATCAAATTGACGGAAATTGTTCCAAAAGCCATACGATCTCTTTTAGTTTAAGCAGACTTAAATAAGAACATTAACACAACTAAGTAAAATATCTATATAGGCAATACCAACAGACCAAAATAGAGATTCTTTTGGTAGGGTGGATCATTAAATAGTTTAAATAAATATTTTTTAATTTTTTTTAATTTTGGTTAAATAAAATTTATGTTAGTAAATTTTAATTAAAAAATTAATTATATAGGTTGAGTAACTTTGTAAGTGACTTTTGAGTTAAAATTCAAAGTTGAGTGACTTTCTAAGAAAAGAGTACATGGTTGAGTGACTTTTGAGTTAAAATTCAAAGTTGAGTGACTTTCTAAGAAAATAATGCTTAATTGAGTGACTTTTGAGTTAAAATTCAAAGTTGAGTGACTTTCTAAGAGAAGAGTGCATAGTTGAGTTACCATCCGAGGTATTATCTCGGAATTCGTGATTAGAGATTGAAATTGTTTAGAAACACTTGAGATACATGGGAGGAACATACCTTGGTATTGGAGATGGACGAGAGGACAGAATTTGAGAGAAACTAAGCCCTAAGTCATCCAGGATGAGTTTTCTAGTGACCCACCAACTTAACTTAAGAAATAGAGTAACTTGACATCGTGGCCTGGCGCGGCGCAGCGCGCATGACCAATTTGACTATCCTCTAGTAAAATGTAAATAATTATTTACTCAAAAGTCTGATTGATGATTGGCCGGTGACGTTGAAAAGAAGACTCATAAACCTTGAATTTGGTAGGTAATTGGCCACCTAACTCTTAATATTCTGAGAGGTATGGTCATTTAAAATCAGTATAAGCCACAAGGGCAACAACAGAATCATTAGCAAGCACAGGAAACAAGTCACCTGCCCCACTAGATGAGGTAAAGGAGATGCTGAAAAAGATGATGGAAGAACATGCAAAGATGTCTGCTGAACAGGCAAAAAAATATGTAAACATGAGCAACCAAGAGTTGGCAGCCTTCAAGAAATTCTTTACTGACTATTGATGTCAATTCATTTCAGTTTTCTTTGAAATCCTTGGTGATCCCATCAGGGAGCAAAGTCTGTTGAAATGACAGATTATAAGTAGTGTTGTCCACTAGTAAGGAAAAAAAAGAACCACAAAGAAAGTGGCACTTGTGATTTGTTGTTTGGATATATTGGTGAATTTGGGATTGCCAGAGGAAAAGAAAGAAACTTAATCTTGAACAGATCATAAACCTCTGCAGCGAGTTCCTCAGCGCGACCACTGATATTAGTAACTTGAACAAGAATGATAAAAAGCCCGTTTGACTTAGCTGAATTATACGGACAAAATGAACAAGAACTCGCGATATTAGTAACTTGAACAAGATTCGTGTAAACTACTTGGAAATATTGTCAGCAATGAACCAATTTTCCAAAATACTAGACAGTATCATTATTATAGATATTTTTCAAAGAGAAATTCTACTGACCAACTTAATATTGAAAATCATTTTTCAGAAAATAATTTATCTTTCGAAAAATATTTCCGCGGTACCAAATACTGTGGATCTTAAATCTACTCATCTAAAAAGTTTGTCTTACTCTCCGATCCCTAGTGAGATACAGTACAATATTATTTTTAGGAAATTGCCAAGACACTTCTCATTAGTCTTTGGTTGGGGTATTTTTTTTACTATACCATGTAATGGACCAAGTCTTTGTTTACAACTATTATTGCTTTTATGAAGTCAACTCCCTTGATTTGTCATTTGAGTTCACATACTTGTTTCTAAAAATGTTTGTTTTCTTGGTATGGAACCAAAGCTTTAGGAAAGAAGAATTAGTTTGTGTTGTTATCTGAATATAAAACAAGACTTAAATTGTTTTTCATTTGGGAAACTATGGGTTCCAGTCAGGGAAAATCTTCAACTATCAGGGATCAATCAGTTGAAGGCACGGTATCCTTGGATGTAGTTGAGACATTTGTGGCAGAAGAGAAGGAAGAAAAAAATGTCGGAAGGGGAAGGCAATTACTCCAACCAACTTATTGAACAATTGTTGCCTCCTGCAGGATCAGATGGCCATGACTTCCTGGAGGACAACCAATATTTTGGTCCCCTTCCATTTACATCAAAACAAATTGATGTGGATCGAATAATTAGAGAGCACGACCGACAGATCCAAGAATCTGTTGAACGTGCCAAGCAACAGAAGAAACTAGCTAAAACACAGTTTTGAGTATGAAAACCAATACAAGCTGCTTGGATATTCACTCTTTTTACAGAAAAAAAGTCCATTCAGACCTGGATCAATATAGTTTATTTTTAGAACCGGAAGTTGAAACTAAGTATCCCAGTTACCATACTGCAACAAGTACTCGGACTTTATAAAGGTTACCAATCAGAGACATGTGACTTTCTATGCCTCAGATTGTATCTGGATACAATGATACAGGAACAATGAAACACATGTACAAGTTGTATTTTTACTGGTACAGGAATAATAATCTTTATCCCAATGTGGTCTTGTTTTAGTGTTAGTGTTGTCCCTCACTGGACAATCATGCTCCCTTGTTGGACTATTTGACTATTGATGTTATAACTCATTCCAGTTCTGTTTGATATCCAATGACTATTGAAATGACAAAGAAGTTGCCAAATTTGTCCTCAGTATTTTCATCACACACGAATGAGACAAAGGGTGTGTTCAGTGTGAAGGAAAACGTTTTCTCCAATTTTTTTATGTTCGGTTGGTCAAATATTTTGACAAACATTTTCTCTAAGATAATGAACTTTGTAAAAATGAAGCTAATGACTTTCATTAGTTGACATTGATTGTGTTTTCCCCACCCTCCAACACACCTCATCTGCGCCCCAACCTCCCATAGTATTTGTATAAATTATATATCAATGCTTTTAGGACAATACTTTTCGTTTATCTATTGAACACAAGAAAATAAGTACGAATTTCACATATTTTTTGAGAAAACTTTTTTCAAGAGAACATATTCTGTGAAAAGTGTTCCATAACTTCTAATCATAAACACAATGAACTAGAAATCATAATATAATTAGTTTGAGGATTCCCACCCTCCTTATAAAGGAACTTTGATTATTTACATGAAAATAGAGCAAGCATTCCAATGGTTAGAATTTTAGTTATATGATAAATTATCAGCATTATCTCAAGTAATATTTTAGTGATTCTCTTGATTTTCAACAAATGACATAATAGTTCTTTTGACAACAAACTTTATTACTAGTTATTTTTATACTTCATCTACATCTTGCTACAGTCATCTGAATTGCCTTGCAAGCGCTGCATCTATATGGTAAGCCTACTTCGCGAAAGCGTGTAAACAGAAGACCCTTTTTTCGGTTTGTCTTGTTTTTTCAGGAAGAAAATCTTAGCACAAGAAGACAGAAATATGTATTTGTATAATGATGATTTCTAGGATAAAGTTTTTGTTTACAACTCAGGCTACTATTATTGTTTTTATGAAGTCAACTCTGTTGATTTGTCATTTGAGTTCTCATACTTCTTTCTATGAATGTTTGTTTTCTTGGTATGTAACCAAAGCTATAGGAAAGAATAATTAGTTTGCGTTGTTATCTGAATGTAAAACAAGACTTAGATTGATTATCATCGGAAACTATGGGTTCTAGTCATGGAAAATCTTCAACCATCAGGGATAAATCAGTTGAAGGCACAATATCTTCAGATGAAGTTGAAACATTTATGGCAGAAGAGAAGGAAGAAATCCTTCACACCAGGAGACTGAAACCGAATCCAAGACTCAGCAGAGGAGTACCAAAAGGCATAGAAGGTGAACTAGTTGCTACTGGATGGCCTAATTGGCTTGTTGCAGCTGCTGGTAATGCTTTAAATGGATGGCTTCCAAGAAGTGCTGATACTTTTAACAAAATAGATAAAATTGGTCAGGGAACTTACAATAATGTCTACAAGGCTGGCGATTGTTTGCTCAATAAGTTTGTTGCTCTGAAGAAGGTTCGTTTTGACAATTTTGATCACGAGAGTGTCAAGTTTATGGCAAGAGAGATCATTATATTGAGAAGGCTTGGTGATCACCCGAACATTATCAAATTGGAAGGTTTAGCCACCTCGAAAATGTCCTTTGGTTTGTACCTTTTTTTTTATTGCATGGAATATGATCTCAAGGCAATTCAAGAACAAAAAGGTGTCAAGTTTTCTGAACCTGAAATCAAATGCTACATGAACCAGCTGCTTAAAGGGCTGGATCACTGCCATAGCCGTGGTATCTTGCATCGAGATGTAAAAACTTCAAACTTGTTAGTTGATAAAGGTGGTATCGTAAAACTTGCAGATTTTGGGTTGTCAACATTTTTTGATCCAGAACAAAGCATGCCCTTAACTAGCAAAATTGTGACTCTCTGGTATCGGCCACCAGAACTTTTGCTTGGATCAAACTGTTATGGAGTTGGAGTTGATTTATGGGATGTTGGTTGTGTGCTTGGTGAACTGTTTACTGGCAAGCCAATTATGCCTGGTAAAACTGAAGTTGATCAATTGCATAAAATCTTCAAGCTCTGTGGTTCTCCATCTGATGATTTTTGGCTACAATCTAAATTGCCTAATGCAAAGATATTTAAGCCAATAGAGCCTTATAGACGGATTCTTCACGAGACCTTTCATGATCTTCCTGCAGCTGCTGTAGGACTAATGAACACTTTACTTTCCTTAAAAGCTGAATATAGAGGGACTGCAGCTCTTGCTCTTCAGAATGAGTTCTTCACAACAGAACCATTTGCTTGTGATCCGTCAAATTTGCCACCATGCCCTCCCAGCAAAGAGATCCGGAATTATGCACGCGATAGAGGTGTAAGGGCGATTCCAGCACCTGGAGCTAATGCAGAATTATAGAGTAACATAGACAGAAGACAACTCCTTACCCATTCAAAAGCCCGGAATAGGCTTGAAAAACAAATGAATATGTCTCAGGAGGTGTTCTAGATGAAGGAACAAACTCTTCTGAATGTTTTCAGGTGTCCAGCAAAAAAGAAGGCTCAGAGAATTATACTCAGAGAGACAAGGACAGAACCGATTCATGATGACCATGATATCAAAGGAAAGAAGTGGTCAGGTCCATTACCTGCTCCATCAGATAAAATGCAGGATTTACTCAGAGAGCATGACACCATGATCCTCAAAACTGTTACGTGTGCGAGGTTTGAGAGGGGATCAACAGCTAAAGGGAATGACCATGACTCTAAGGGAGAGACAAATCGTTCTTTAGGTCCATCAACATCGACTAATGACCAAATATCTACTCCTTTACCTGACAAATGGACCAAGTTGCAGGGCTTACCAAGAGAGCACGAGGCGCGGATCCTAAAAGATGCTCAATGGGTGATGTCTGACAAGAAAAAAATGTCGGAAGGGGAAGGCAATAACTCCAACCAACTTATTGAACAATTGTTGCCTCCTGCAGAATCAGATGGCCATGACTTCCTGGAAGACAACCAACATTTTGGTCCCCTTCCATTTACATCAAAACCAATTGATGTGGATCGAATAATTAGAGAGCACGACCGACAGATCCAAGAATCTGTTGAACGTGCCAAGCAACAGAAGAAACTAGCTAAAGCACAGTTTTGAGGTATGAAAACCAATACAAGCCGCTTGGATATTCACTCTTTTTACAGAAAAAAAGTCCATTCAGACCTGGATCAATATAGTTTATTTCTAGAACCGGAAGTTGAAACTAATTATCCCAGTTACCATACTGCAACAAGTACTCGGACTTTATAAAGGTTACCAATCAGAGACATGTGACTTTCTATGCCTCAGATTGTATCTGGATACAATGATACAGGAACAATGAAACACATGTACAAGTGTATTTTTACTGGTACAGGAATAATAATCTTTATCCCAATGTGGACTTGTTTTAGTGTTAGTGTTGTCCCTCACTGGACAATCATGCTCCCTTGTTGGACTATTTGACTATTGATGTTATAACTCATTCCAGTTCTGTTTGATATCCAATGAGGGAGCAAAATCTATTGAGACGACAAAGAAAGTAAATAATCCAACTTTTGATGTGACAAAGTATGATCATAAGTGCTTTTGTTTAACCATCCATTGTCAGAAACTCACTTGTCTTCCTGTTACTCTTTTCACAGAAAATAGTCATTTCCAGACCTGGATCAACGTATAGTTTATTTGAAGGAAAAAAACTAAAGAGGGGAGGGGGAAGAATTGGTTGACTTAAATTTATGTTCCTTGGACTGCAGAAGATAGCTATCAGATTCTTAGTAAAAGTAAGCACGAAAGTAAATGTGCAGAAGAGTAAAGAAACTAGGAACCTCTATACTGATTTGGAAAGCCTACGTAAGGTTCCATTGATTTACAAGGAAGCTAATATAAAACCTTTTGTCTCTTTCATTAGATACATGTAAATTCTTCTTATTATTATATATGTACCAAATTGATGATTTCTAGGAAACTTCTTGGACACTTCTTTGTTTACAAAGCCTACTAATTGCTTTATGAAGTCAACTCTCTTGGTTTGTGATTTGAGTTCTCATACTTCTATCTATGAATGTTTGTTTTCTTGGTATGTAACCAAATCTTTAGGAAATTAGTTTGTGTTCTCCCTTAGATTGGTTTTCATTTGGGAAACTATGGATTTCAGATATAGTACAATATTTTCAACTGTCAGAGATAAATCAGTTGAAGGAACAGAAGCTTCAGATGGAGTTGAGACATTTACGGCAGAAGAAATCTTTCATACCAGGAGGTGGAAACCAAGACTCAGCAGAGGAGTACCAAAAGGCATTGAAGGTGAACTAGTTTCTGCTGGATGGCCTAATTGGCTTGTTGCAGCTGCTGGTAATGCTTTAAATGGATGGCTTCCAAGAACAGCTGATACTTTTGAGTTTGTAGATTTGATTGGCCAGGGAGCTTACAGTAATGCATACAAGGCTCTAGATACTGTGCTCAATAAGGTTGTTGTTCTGAAGAAGGTTCCTTTGGACAATCTTGATCCTGAGAGTGTCATGTTTATGGCGAGAGAGATCATCATATTGAGAAGGCTTGGTGATCACCCGAATGTTATCAAATTGGAAGGTGTAGTCACCTTGAAAATGTCCTGCAGTTTGTACCTTGTTTTTGATTGCATGGAACATGATCTCAAGGGAATTCAAGAACACATAGATATCAAGTTTTCTGAACCTGAAATCAAATGTTACATGAACCAGCTGCTTAAAGGGCTTAATCACTGCCATGGACGTGGTATCTTGCATCGAGATATAAAGACTTCTAACCTGTTAGTTAACAAGAAGGTATCCTGAAAATTGCAGATTTTGGGTTGTCAACATTTTTTGATCCAGAACAAAGCATTCCCTTAACTAGCAATATTGTGACTCTTTGGTATCGGGCACCGGAACTTTTGCTTGGATCAAATTGTTATGGAGTTGGAGTTGATTTATGGGGTGTTGGTTGTGTACTTGGCGAACTATTTACTGGAAAGCCAATTATGCCTGGTAAAACTGAAGTTGAGCAATTGCATAAAGTCTTCAAGCTCTGTGGTTCTCCATCTGATGATTTTTGGCAAAAATCCAAATTGCGTAATGCAAAGATATTTAAGCCAATAGAGCCTTATAGAAGGAATCTCGAGGCGACCTTTCATGATGTTCCTGCTGCTGCTGTAAGACTAATGGACACTTTACTTTCCATAGAAGCTGAATATAGAGGGACTGCAGCTCTTGCTCTTAAGAGTGAGTTTTTCACAACAGAACCATTTGCTTGTGATACCTCAAGTTTGCCACAATGTCCCCCCTGCAGAGAGATCAATGCACAATTTTATGCAAAAAAGACAGAAATCAAGGGGAGAAGGGACCGAAAGTATGTACGCAATAGGATAAGGGCAATTCAAGTAGCTGAAGCTAATGCACCATTGGAGAGAAACATGGACAGAAGACGACTCCTTACCCTTTCAAAAGCCCGGAATAGGCTTGATGAAAAAAATGAATATGTATCAGGAGGTGTTCTAAAAGAAGGAACAAACTCTTCTGCATTTTTTCAGGTGTCCAGCAGAAAAAATGGCTCAGAGAATTATTCTCAGAGATCTGATACTCCTTATCAAGGGTATTATCAGAGAGCCACTAGGAAAGAATCAATTCATGATGACTATGATAGCAAGGGAAAGAAGAAGTGGTCAGGTCCACTACCTGCTCCATCAGACAAAATGCAGGATTTAATCCGAGAACATGCTGTCATGATCCTCAAAGCTGTTACACGTGTGAGGCTTGAGAAGGGATCAACAGCTAAAGGGAATGAAAATGACTCTAAGGAAAAGACGAATCGTTCTTTAGATCCATCAACATCTACTAATGACCAAATATCTACTCTTTTACCTGCTAAATGGACCAATATGCAGAGCTTACCAAGAGAGCACAAGGCACAGATCCTACAAGATGCACAATGGGTGATGTCTGAAAGGGAAAAACTGGCGGAAAGGGAAGGCAATAACTCCAAGGTAGAGAAGAGCCAACTTATTGAACAATTGTTGCCTCCTGCAGAATCAGATGGCCATGACTTCCTGGAAGACAACCAATATTTTGGTCCCCTTCCATCTGCATTAAAACCAATGGATGTGGATAGAATACTTAGAGCGTACGACCAACAGATCCAAGAATCTGTTGAACATGCCAAGCAACAGAAAAAACTAGCTAAAGCTCGGTTTTGAGGCATGAAAACAACAATGAAAACCAACATAAGCTGCTTGGATATTCACTCTTTTCTACAGAGAAAAAGTCTAGAATGGGAAGGTGAAACTAGTTATCCTGCTTACCATACTGCATGCAACAAGTACCCAGGCTTTATAAAAGTTACCAATCAGTGACATGTGACCTTCAAATGTATAAGTGTATAGGAAAAATAATTCATTATACCAATGTGAAGATTGCTTTTTTTGGTTTTCACTTTGAAGTAGATGCAGCAGAATAACTACTAACAATCCCGCTTCGTTGTACTAGCCCATATTATTGTAGTTCTTTCCTTTTGATACTATTTTGTTGTTCCTTTCTTGTAGGCATTGCACTGCCTCCCTTAGTAGTTTGTATTCTCCCTTGGATAGGTTTTCATTTAGGGAACTATGGACAGTTATAGTATAATATTTTCAACTATCAGAGATGAATCAGTTGAAGTAACAGAAGTTTCAGATGGAGTTGAGACATTTACGGCAGAAGAAATCTTTCATACCAGAAGATGGCAGTACAAGATGTGGCAGTACCACTCATTGGCAATGTTAATTCCAATATTGTAAAGCCTGCTGTTACAGAAAGGTGGATGTTGAAGCTGAACATGGTTTAACTTCAGCACACAAGCGGGAAGTTCACATGTTTACCATATTAAGACCCGCAAGTTCATCTCATAGAGATCACTGACATATACATCACTCAAGAAGTCTCTAAAGAGTATGTAAGATTCATTGTGTTCCCGTTTTCTCTTATGGGGAAGCTAAGAGATAGTCTTCTGACCAACACTTAAGAACGCTCCCTTTATTGCATGTGATTACTGTTGGGGTATATACTATTAACCATATGTTTAGATATAGTATTTATTATAGAATAATTATTTATTCAGTTTTAATAAAAGTTTTAATAGATCATATATTCGTTTATGGTGTCTGTTTACTTATATAGTGGATGATTTAGTGTATAGAGATTTAGCTTATACACAGAGGATTAAATCATCGTTTCTTATAAGCATAAAGTTTTTGTTCACAATCTGAGATGGAAATTGGACATGTCATCGGTACGATTGTAGCACAAGATTATATATAATTTATCTTGATTATGGGAATGGTGTAGTTCCAACTTCTTGTGCTAGTGCATTTTGTATGTATTGAACGGGACCGAGCAGAGATAATTGCTTTAGACTGACTGACAAAAACATATTCTCTAAACTATTAAATGTACTTATATTCTTAATCCTAATATAACTATTATGATCTGTATATATTAATTATCGTTTTGATTTATTAAAAGGTGAAATTTTGAGACGGGTCAATATGCCTAGTAGATTGGATGGTAATAATATGTATTGGTGAAATAATAAGTTAGTAGATGGAATCCATGTCTCGATATAGAGATTGATGATATGCCTTTTTGAGAAGCTTATAAGTTTTCATCGTGTCAAACCTTGCAAGTGGATTTTTGAATCCGACACATGAAATAAGTTAAGCAGTGCTCTAAAGGAAATTAATAATTGAATTAAATTCATCAGTAATTTAATTTATTGATTAGTATCTGTAATCTTAACATGGGGAATTACATAAGTGTTTAATGGGGAATTTCGAAATATAAATAGAGGAGTGCAATTACGAATTTTTAGTGGAATGATTTGTAATTTATTATGGTAATAATAATTCAAATTAATTATTTGGAATTATTTCCATAATAGGAAGCCTCAGTAATTAATTTTGAGGTCCCTCCAGTGCCCATATTTAACTAGAACTCAGAATCCTATGGGAAAAGGAATTATAAGAAAACAGAGTTTTCTTCTCCTTTTTGGATTGGGAGAAAAACTCTATAAATAGGGATTCTCCTAACCTAAAAAATAAAAGGAGGGTTTCTATTGATACTTGCCGACCCAAGTATTGAGAGAGTTCGGATGTGAACTTGGGATCACTGTAGAAGACTGTGGATTCGTTTGAAGGTCTGTCTACCTTGTGGATTCGCTCGAAGATTTTTGTTCACGCTTCAAGAGGTAATTCTTGAATTAAATTTCAGCAAGTTTATGCGTTCTAACATGATTATGTGTGTTTTAGCATTAACGTTTTACTTGTCTATTATTCATGTAAGCAGTATGATTCTGGCATACTTCCGCTTTGCATATAGTTTTCCAACAAATTGGTATCAGAGCCATGCTTGCATCTAAATAGATAATTAAGATGATAAGTGTGTATATTTGATCATACATACGGCGTTCATGATTAGTAATTTTTTTTTGAAATATCACGTGTAACGTTTACCGAATTTGTTAAGCCGCAAGAGTTGCAAGAGCATGGATTGTCTGATCCTAATATATTTGCTGTTTCAAAAATTATATTTCATTACCTTATGATTATGTTTCCTCACTAAAGCGGCTACTTATTTTTTATACATTATATTATAAATAAATAAATTAATAAGAGGTAGTGGGGAGTGAATTATTAAAGGGAAAGGGTGAAATTTGGCTTCAGCTAGTGGAATTTGTTGGTTCGGTGGAAGAATAAATTACTTCATGATTTTAATTAGTTTCACAGCTTAGGTTGTTACTTAAGCGGCGATTTTTGATTGAGCATATTGGATTACACACCATCATTAGTCCATTAGGTTGTGGATTATGATGTCTGGCAGTTAGGCCTTTTATTTTGGCTAGTGGGTTTTTAAGTTTTACAGTAACTATTATGGTTTAACTTATGGAGTTATCTTTGTTGTGTGATTTATGCTTTAAATCAATGATCTTGACCCATTGAATTTCTTATATGGGTTTTATTTTTTCTCTTTCTCTCATGATTAACACGTATATATATATTAAAGAACATTATAATTAATAAATGGTTACCATTAAGTGATTTGTTTATTTGGAATTATTAGAAGTTCTTAATATTCTATAAATGTGAGATTACAATATATGAATTGAGAATTATGATTAATAAATAGGATTTAGAAAGTGATCTATTTATTTGAGTCATTAGAATATCCTCAATGTTTCATGTATAAATTGTCCCAAGTTATATTGGTGGTGAACATTTATTTACATGAATGGAGATTTACCTTAATATGCTAGTAATGCTTAATTAATTCATGAGAATAGATATTAAAGGTTTTCATCGGTCTGAAAGGGAGAAACGTAATATCTTGAATTCTCAGATGTATTAATAGAAAGGATAATTTGATATAAGAAGGTGTTGTGTGTCTTAGACAAAGGAATGACACAACGTATGCCTTGTACTCACGAGAAAATTACAAAAAGAGAATGAAATTTTGAATCAAGTTATTTTAATCTTTAACTATGCCTGAAACGATTTTATTTTTCAAATTTGATCATAGTCTATATGGTCATGAATTTTATGATCTCTGGTTGACTTGAAATTTGATGGTTCCATCGAAAATCGGTTAGATGCATTTTAGATAGTTTGTCGGATTAAAATTTGATTTGAATATGATAAGGTCATTCTTCATGTCAGTTTTATTTATCTTGAATCTGGAACATGATTACACATAGTGATTTAACATGAATTGATATGTGACGAGAATGTAGGTCATTAATTAATTCCTAAAGATGGTCAAATCACTTGAATTTGAATTTGGTCATATCTTTGGAAATAAAGATTTTTATAGACTCCAATTGACCGGAAATTTGGTAAGTTCATTGGTAACGGCCTAGTAAGAAATACTCATTGGTATGTGGTCATATTTTTTTTTTTGGTCGTTTAGATGGTTTAAGTTCTTTGGAATTTAAATGTAATCTATTTTGAAAATAATCCTTTATATCAGGTTTATTTATGTTAAATGTGGTACATGATTACACGTGATGAGTTAACATCAATTGATGTATGATAAGGATATAAATCTGATTATTTTTTCTTAAATCGTTTGAAACTATCAAATTTGGTAATTTGAGGTCGTTCAAATGATGTTTTTGGATATTTTTTGTATCTTCAAAATTAATTTTAATGAAAATTACTCAACTATGACATAGTGGTGGTAGAGATTGTTCTCTATGGTCTTCATGACTAAATTTTAGTGAAGTATTAAGTTCATGTGCTGGCTTTAGACCTTCCTCCATATCGGATGAAATTAATACAAGTCATTAAAATTTAATCTCTAGTTTTGATGATCTGTATTGACTCTCCCTATCTGAGTAATATTTGATTGGATCAATGGATCTAGGGATAATGATATTCACTTGGCAAAAATTAACATATACTCTCCATCTGAGTTAGCTTTTGTTCTAAATTTATTAGAGTGAATATCTGACACCACATATGTATGTTGTATGAGTACCTATTTTTCATCAAAATTTATCATTCAAGATGCATGGATATCTATGAGGTGTGTTTTGAATTTTAATATTCAATGTATATATATATAAACATGCTGATTTTTGGAAAATAGTACTCAGATAATGTAAATAGTTTTTTAGAATTTTGTTCTTTGTTCTTGATTCATATATCTATTTGATAATATGTGATAAGAATTACTGAACGGAAAATTTTAAATTCTATTTTGGCCAAACAACGTTTTCAACCAAATTGATCATAGTTTTGGAATTAAAAAAAAAAGGACTCTGATTGATCTAAAATTTGGTAGAATCATAACAACGACCTAGTAAGATTTTTTTTTTTTGGATCGTTATATGAGTTTTTGGTCATATTTGATTAAATAGTAGTGAAGTATTAGTTTCATGAGCTGGCTTAGACCTTCCTCCCTATCGGATGAAATTAATACAAGTCACTATGTATTTAATCGCTAGTTTTGATAATCTATATTAACTCTTCTAAACTGAGTAATATATGATTGGATCAATGTAACTAGAGGATTTTCACTTGACTTAAACTAACAGTAGACTCTCCAACTGTGTTAGTTCTGTATAAGTTTATGGAGTGAATAATCGGTCATTGTACATGTGTATTTCATGAGTAGTTCTCCAATCCCATCGATTGGCTATTCGAGATGCATGGATATATATGTATAAATGAGCCTTGAATTTTGTTATTTAGGATTATTCGATATATTATGATCTATTTAGTGTATTATTCTCAGATTCTCAATAGACTTTATGGACCCACTTAGTACTACTCAAGCATTTTTTTTCGGTAGAGATAAGATATTAATTCAACGAATGCATTGTACATGTACCTTATGTTAGAAGGAATTGTCTTCAGTTTCTAACTAGATAAGAGATAGATACTTAATATATTTTTCTTGTAACTCTCATATTATTGAGTTTGATGAATATTTTATCTCTTGTGGTATATTGATGCGTGAAATTTTTATTATTATTATCTCTCATGAATTGAATTATATTAATCTATCTCATAAGATAAAATATCTTTTAAATTGAATGAAACTTATCTGTACCCTAGTGTCTAAGTCATTTATTTTGGATAGAACTTCGAGGTTGGTTAAAGGATGGACATAACGGTTCATTGAAAGTGAAGTCACTACCAACGTATGAGTCCTGTTTAGAAGGTAAAATGACTAAGAGACTTTCCCTCTTAAAAAGGAAATAGAGGTAGTGATAAGTTAGAATTAATCTATTCTGATTTGTGCGGTAAATGAACATTCAGGCAAGAGGTGAGTTTGAGTATTTTGAAATTTTCACAGAAGATTACTCATGATATGAATATATATTTTTTGATGCTTTGTGAGTTTAAATGTCTTGATAAACTCAAAATATTTAAGACATAAATGAAAATAGCATCATGAAAATATATAAAGTCACTACAATCTTATTGTAGTGACATCTACCTCTCTGCAAAGCTGATGAGTCACTTATCTGATAGAATAATTGCATTTCAATTGTCTACATCAGGCTCTCTATAATAGATTGGTGTAAAAGAGAAAAGAAATAGACTCTTATGAAGATGATAAGATTAATGATTGACTTATTCGTAGTTATTTTGCTTCTTTTGGGATATGTTATAAGAACCACATATTACATTCTGAATCTAATTCCTTTCAAATTAATACCTTGGACAATTATAGAACTAGTTGGATTTGACGTAAGTCTAATCTGTGACATGTTCAGATATAGAATTGTCCAGCACATGTGCTGAGAGGGAGAATAAGCAAATTAGAATTAAGAAATGAATATGTGTGTTAATTGAATATCCTAAAAGAATGAAAGAAGGTTTATTTTACTATCCTAAAGAAAATAAGGCAATTGTTGACACAACTGTCAGATTTCTAGAAGAGGATCATTTTATAAACCATGTTCCTAGAAGTAAACTAGTTTTACAAGAACTGAACAAAGAAATAACAAATGAGTCAGTTGTAAATTCAGACACTCAAGAACATCTGATTGCTATGTCAGAATTGGCGTTCCATTGCATTTAAGTAGTGGGAGAAACGTTACTAGACATAAGAAAATCTACTACTTCAAGTAGTGGGAGTGATGTTGAACATATTAAATAACACTACAAGAAAAAGTTGTTAATATTTCAATATCGAAAGATTTTGAAGAAAATATTAAGACTCAAGAACATGAAAGTGTGATTGTAGTAGTACTTAGTCGTAGTGGGAGAATCATAACGAAGATTGAATTGTTTTGTATGCTTTAGAGAACGTTCATGATAAAACTCCTGAAAAGAAGTACATTCTTAGAGGGTTTCATGATAAGGTCCCACACGATATAGTACAAAATCGATTTGTTACGACGAAGCACTACTAGACGAAATTGCATGAGAAAACAACTTGGTAAATTTCTTTCGATAAGAAATAAAGGAATGCCTGTGAAAGTTGTAAATGCATAGTTAAGAGTCTAAGTGGGAGATTGTTAGGGTATATACTATTAATCATGTGTTTAGACATAGTATTCTAACAATTTTCAAGATTAAACATCTAAGTGGGAGATTGTTAGTGTATATACTATGAACCATGCATTTAGATATAGTACATTATAACAATCGTGATGGTTAAAAGTCTAAGTGGGAGATTGTTGGGATATATACTATTAACCATATGTTTAGATATAGTATTTATTATAGAATAATTATTTATTCAGTTTTAATAAAAGTTTTAATAGATCATATATTCGTTTATGGTGTCTGTTTACTCATATAGTAGATGATTTAGTGTATAGAGATTTAGCTTATACACATAGGATTAAATCATCGATTCTTATAAGCAAAAAGTGTTTGTTCACAATCTGAGATGGAAATTGGACATGTCATCGGTACGATTGTAACACAAGATTATATATAATTTATCTTGATATGGAAATGGTATAGTTCCAACTTCTTGTGCTAGTGCATTTTGTATGTATTGAACGGGACCGAGCAGAGATAGTTGCTTTAGACTGAATGACAAAAACATATTCTCTAAACTATTAAATGTACTTATATTCTTAATCCTGATATAACTATTATGACCTGTATATATTAATGATCGTTTTGATTTATTAAAAGGTGAGATTCTGAGACGGGTCAATATGCCTGGTAGATTGGATGGTAATAATATGTATTGGTGAAATAATAAGTTAGTTGATGGAATCCATGTCTCGATATAGAGATTGATGATATGTCTTTTTGAGAAGCTTATAAGTTTTCATCGTGTCAAACCTTGCAAGTGGATTTTTGAATCCGACACATGAAATAAGTTAAGCAGTGCTCTAAAGGAAATTAATCATTGAATTAAATTCATCAGTAATTTAATTTAATGATTAGTATCTGTAATCTTAACATGGGGAATTACATAAGTGTTTAATGGTGAATTTCGAAATATAAATAGAGGAGTGCAATTACGAATTTTTAGTGGAATGATTTGTAATTTATTATGGTAAGAATAATTTAAATTAATTATTTGGAATTATTTCCATAATAGGAAGCTTCAGTAATTAATTCTGTGGTCCCTCCAGTGCCCATATTTAACTAGAACTCAGAATCCTATGGGAAAAGGAATTATAAGAAAACTGGGTTTTCTTCTCCTTTTTGGATTGGGAGAAAATTTCTATAAATTGGGATTCTCCTAACCTAAAAAAAAAGTGGGTTTCTATTGATACTTGCCGACCCAAGTATTGAGAGAGTTCGGATGTGAACTTTGGATCACTGTAGATTCCTTGAAGGTCTGTCTAACTTGTGGATTCCCTCGAAGATATTTGTTCACGCTTCAAGGTAATTCTTGAATTAAATTTCAGCAAGTTTATGTGTTCTAGCATGATTATGTGTGTTTTAGCATAAACGTTTTGGTTGTCTATTATTCATGTAAGCAGTATGATTCAGGCATGCTTCCGCTGTGCATATAGTTTTCTAATAATTACGTTGTCGACTAGTGAAACACATAGAATGGATCTTGGTAGAAGGGTGTGGCCTCGATTGACTTTTTTTCTTTCAAATACATATTTTAATTTCATCTGTTGAGTTTTTTATATCTTTATACTACTTAGCAAGATTTAAGACTACATGGTCTAATCTTGAAAATACAAAGGTTGTTGAGAGAGTTTACAAAAAGAAGATGGACCATCAAATTGAATCTTAATAAGGTTCCTAGATTGTGTTACATCATTTAATTTTTGACATTTTAATATGCTTTGTCTACCATTTCATCTGTTGTTTATATTAGTAATTATTTTTCTTAACGTAAGCTTCTACTTTGTATTTTCATATACTTCGTCGGATTTAGAAGTTGTTGGGGAAGCATCCTCTGTATATGGAGGAGATGAAATGCGAGAATGAAGCATGTTATGCATGTAAGAAGGACTGCATATTGATTCACGGAAAGATGATTCATTCTTTCTTTAAAGTAATGACTGACGAACATTGCATACGAGTTCTGGTAAAGTGTGATTCTTTAAGTATGCTTGGTTTCTCGACTTAGTTTATAGTACTCATTTTCAATGTATAGATTGGTTTTGAAGTTGATATACGGGAGTTGTTGCACCCCCTCCCTCTTTAATTTCTCTGATCTCTTTTCAATTATTTTCACCTAAGTTTATTCTATCAATGTCACACCTGACTGATCAAGACTCCGTAGAAGTCGTCTAGATTAGTTTCCTGATCAGTCCGGTGTGAAACTGATGTAGAAAACCTTGATGGAGAAAATGGAAAGGAAATTGCGAAAACTAAAACTAAGAAACACCACATGAATTTGCTATATTTGCTACATAATTTGATACTAAAATGTAAATTTACTTTACAAATGCTACAAATTTTAATTTAAACTCCAAAATAGATGTATCATTTTAAAAAAGATCAAAAAAATAAAAATAATAATTGCAAAAATATAAGCATAAGATAGAAAGAATCAACATAAAAAATTTAACTATTTTTTTGTAATAGAAAGACATAAAAAGATCTATAGAGAAACCATAAGAAAAGAGAAGGTAAAAAAAGAAGAGAAAATATAATTTTTCTTACTAAAAAGAGTGAAGAACTAGGAAATAACCAACAACAATAGGTAAAAGATTATAACAAAAAGATTGTTTTACTAGTATAGAAATCAGAAAAAAAAAGGATAATTTCTCTTGCTGAAAAAAGTGAAGAATTGGAAAATAACTAACAAGAACATGAAAAGATTATAAGAGAAAGTTTGTTTCACTGATATAGAATGAAAAAATGGAATGACTATTTATAATAAAAAAATCTCTGAGTTTTGGAAAGTCATTTATTAATTAGGTAAGAATCTAATTACTTAATTATAGTTTAGTAATTAAAATGTATGTATTTATTAGTTTGGCATAAATTAATGAGTAAATATTTTACATATTACACACCAAAATCAAATGAAAATAATGATAACGCAATAATTATTCTACAAGAAAATCTTGGGACCCAGATATCATTAGTAAGTAAAGAGTAAAGGTAAAACTATGATTGTTCTACTATAAAAATTTTAGTATTGGAATATTCACAATGCATACAAAGAACTTTTTTTAAAATAATTTTGTTTTCTTTATGGAAGAACTAAGGAAACATACTCAAATAAAAATTTATAAAATGTATTGTATTTGGAAGTTCTTTTTTATTTCTTTTACCATTTTATGTAAAAATACATAACTATAACAACCCTATTGGTCGTTTTGTGTTTTCTGTGTGTTTTTTCTACTTTATCCCTTTTAGTAGCTTTTGTATGATATTTGTGACTTATGAGGAAGGGTGACATGATTTCTAAGGTGATCAGATGAGTAATGAGTGGGCTTTTCAGTTTTGAAAATTTTAAGTTTGACCAAAGTTAACAATTCAGGTTAATAACTCATAATCAAATTTCAATAGTTCTGTTGGGTTCGGAAGTTAATTTGTGACTTTGTTGGGCAGTTATTTGGATCCTGAGGCATTCGAAAGTGATTTTGGTCTTGTGTTAGATTTTTGGAAGTTTAAATCGAACCCTGGTGGCAGTACGTGATGTAGCAGTATCACTCATTAGCAATGTAAATTCCAATATTGTAAAGTCTTCTATTAAGAAAAGGTGGATGTTGAAGGAGAACATGGTTTAACTTCCACACATAGGCGGGCAGTTCACATGTTTACCTTATGAAGACCTACAAGTTCATCTCCAAAACTTTTTAGAAATCACTGACACATACATCACTCAAGCAGTCTCTAAAGAGTATGTAAGATTCGTTGTGTAAGTAAGATTCAACCATGGGTCATAAATTAATCTATAGGTCATAAATTAGACTTGTAGAAAGAAGTTTTAAGACATAAAATTTCATCCTAAATCATACGGATCGGATCTTTGGGCCGTAGTTCAAACTACGGTTCGTAGGCCCCGTGGAATGTTCCGACAACTTTTCAGTTAAGGTTGTTTTGGTCTTTTCTCACTCTTTTAATTCCTAAAACACGATGTTTTAGCCTATTCTAAGTGGGGTTAAGGGAGATTTAGTCGACTAAGCATCCTCATTCATGCTTAGAATCATAATAACAGTACGTTCTAAGTTCTCTCAAGCAAGAACTAGGGTTCCTCCTCTTTAAGCTTCAAGCTTCAAGCTTCAAGCTCAAGAATTTCATCAAGTGTTTTCTTTACATGTATGTGAGATTTCATCAATGGTTATCCTATCACCATTGAGTCCCAAAGTTAACCTAGTTCTTCAATTAATGATTTCGTAGGATTCTTATGAAAAGCATGATTTTCACTATATTTTCTTCTTCTTCATGGATAGCTTGATTGTGTGTTTTCACCTATAATTCAGTACTTCTATATATTATTTTCATGAACCCTCAGGATATAGATATTTCATGTCTTAGAACTACGTTGTTTTATGTTGTATATTACAGATTCTCAATTTCTAAAGTGTCTATTAGTTACTATCAGTTTATTAGAAATCATGAGCTATTCAGATTATTAGTTTTACAAGCATTATTCAGTATTATAAGAATATTAGTATTATTAGTTTATCAACAAACATTTAGATGATAGTATTACTTAGCACCGAGAAGACATAGGGATGAAGTCTCACCCATTAGTTTAGGAATGAGACCTTAAGTAGAAATCCATAAATCCCAGAATGATGTGTCACTTTAGATTTTAAGGGTCACCTATCAAATTAGGACTAACACCTTAGTCCTTTATGAACGTCATCTTAGTGGTACCGCATTGGACAGTGATCGGACCCTGGAAAATTATAAAGCACCCTTCTAGCTGGGTACAAGTTGGACTCCATTTAGCTTAGATGGAGTATGTCGGTTAATAATATCTCCAGCAGTTCAGTCTCAGATATTTGATGACCTTGTATTTCAATTAACTTAGTACAATGATGATTTGTTGCATGCTTATTACTTGGTCATTGCATTAGCTCATTTATTTCCGTTTTGTATTCAGTTCACCATCTTAGACTTATCATGTTCAGCTTGTTAGATTTTTGTGTCCATCTCACATACTCAGTACATTCAAAGTACTAATCACATTCTCTTTTGCGCTATATTGTTTTATAATATAGGTTTAGACGCTCAGTATCCAGCTTGCGGTTAAGATTTTCGCATCATCTCAGCATCTGAGCTTAGTGAGTCCTCATCTTTTGAGGACATGAGCTATTGTTATTTCTTTATTTTAATCTTTCAATTTCAGATAGTTAGAGTTAGTTGGGGGCTTTTCTCAGCAACTCATCTTACTAGAGGCTTTCAGACAGTCAGACAGTAGTTTCAGCTTTATAGCTTGTTCAAATGAATTCTATTTTGACTGTTAAGTTGTTTTGGATTTATCTCAGTTTAGCTTCAACATTAGTTATCTTCAATTATTATTTGTATGAATCTTAGTGTCATGCCAGATCATGGATTAACTTGGGGTCACTTATGACTCAAATCACTGTGTTACGACTAGGGGTAGTCTCGGGTCGTGACAAACTTGGTATTAGAGCATCAAGTTTAAAGTATCCTAGGGTGTTTGAAAGCCGCGTTAAGTAGAGTCTTATTTATGGGTGTGAAGCACGCCACACTTATGAATGAGAGGCTATGAAACGTTTTAGGAAATATTTCTCTTCTTTCATGATTCTTATCGTGCGAAAGAGTGTAAGCTCTATTTAACCTCCTTCTAACTCGTGAACTACTCGTTTAAAGAACCATGCCTCCCATGAAAGTTTATAAAAGGAGAAACACAAATGGAAATTAGCAAGCACCACCAGCTCCAAAAGACCCTTTGAATGAACAAGACTCTCATGTCGAGTTCATGGCTGTTTTCCAGGTGCTAGCTCACGCTATGACTTCTTCGGTCAATTAACAAGTTGTTGCTCAGGTTAACCCAAATGGAAATACTACAGCAGCAAGGGTCCGAGATTTTATTCGGATGAATCTACCTAAATTCTATGGTTCTAGGGTGGAGGAGGATTCGCACGAATGTATTGATGACATCCAAATGGTTACACAGATTATGGGTGTTTCTCTGGTTGAGAGTGCAGACTTAGGTTCTTACCTATTGAAAAGAGTGGCTCAAATTTGATACAAACAATGTCGGAAGATGGGGTGTTGATGTAGGTCTAGTGGGCTAGAATATGTGTGACGACATTTCTAGATATATTCTTTCCATTTGAGCTAAGGGAAGCCAAAGTACATGACATTATTAATCTTAAGTTGGGTAACCTGATTGTTAAGAAGTATTCTCTTAAGCTTAATCAACTATCTAAGTATGCTCCATCAACAGTGGTCGACTCAAGGGCCCGTATGAGTAGGTTTGTTTCAAAAGTTTCTGCGACTAGGGTTAAGGAGTATAGAACTTCTATATTGATTAAGAAGATGGAAATCTATAGATTGATGACTCATGCCCAGCAGATAGAGTAAGAGAATATTAAGAAAGGTGAGAGGGAGAGTAAAAAGGACATGAAAAGTAGGGTAGACTATTCTCAGCAGAAATTGGGCAGTGGCAATCATTCTCAGTTTCGTTAAAGTTTTCAGGCCCAGCGCCATCCTCTGCTAGTGCCCCAGTACCAAAGTTTATGTAAGAGAACATGGATAGTGCACCAGGCTCTAAATCTCATAGCAGCGTCAATAGTGGTCGTACTTTTCTAGATTATAAGAGGTGCGGTAAGAACCACTCAAGAGAATGTATGGCTGACAGTGGTTGTTGTTTTTAAAGTGGCAAGACAAGCCACAAATTGAGGGAGTGCCTAGTGGCCTCACCAAGGAGAAAGGATGTTTGCCACTAGACTCATACCAACCCTTCAGCAGCTCTAACGAGTCGCTTGACTCAACAGGGTTCTTTATCTATTGCCGGTGGCGATCAACGCTAAAACAGGTTTTATGGTTTGCAGACTTGCCAGGATCAGGAAGATTCCCCTGATGAATTCACTGGTATGTTACATGTCTTTCAGCTTGATGTTTATGTCTTACTATATCCAGGAGCCACACTTTCTTTCGTGACTCCTTATATTGCAGTGAATTTTGATATATGTCCTAAAATCTTATCAGAACACTTCTCAATCTCTACTCTTGTTGGTGATTCAATTTTAGCTAAAAGGTTATACAAAAATTGCTCAATCTCTGTGTTTCAAAAAGAGACTACAGTTTATCTAGTAGAGTTAGACATGCTTGATTTTGATATTATTCTTGGCATGGACTAGTTATACTCTTTCTATGCCTTAGTCAACTATAGAACCAGAGCCGTTAAATTTTTTAGTTTTCTAACGAAGCCATCATAGAGTGGAAAGGTAGTACTTCAACACCTATAGGTTAGTTTATCTCTTACCTTAAGGCCAGAAAGACGATATCTAACGGTTATATTACCATCTAGTCTGGGTGAAGGATTCCAGTCCCAAAACCCCAACCTTGCAATCAGTTCCGATATTGAGTGAGTTTCTAGAAGTGTTCCGTGAAGATCTTCCTAGAGTCCCTCCCAAAAGGGAAATTGACTTTGAAATGAACCTTCTTCTAGACACCCAGTCGATTTCAATTCCTCTTTATGGAATAGCTCTAGCAGAGCTTAAGGAGCTAAAGGATCAGTTAAAGGAACTTTGAGATAAAGGTTTCATCAAACCTAGTATATCTCCATGGGGTGCTCTAATTTTTTTGTGTGTAAGAAAGACGGTTCTCTCGGAATGTGTATTTACTACCCCCAGCTAAACAAATTCACAATCAAGAATAAATATCGTATTCCAAGGATTGATGATTTATTCAAACAACTTTAGGGTGCCAGAGTCTTTTCAAAAATAGAACTTAGATCAGGCTATCATAAGCTTAGATTTAGAGAATGTGACATTCCAAAGACAACCTTTAGAACTCGGTATTGTCACTATAAATTTGTTGTTATATCTTTTGGACTAACTAATACTCCTATAGATTTTATGGACATGATGAACAGAGTGTTCAAATAGTATTTGTACATGTTCATCATTGTCTTCATATATAACATTCTTATTTATTCTCGGAGTGAGGATAAGCTTGCAGACTATTTGAGGATTGTCTTGCAAACCCTAAAGGACCGTCAGTTGTTTGCTAAGTTCCACAAGTGTGAGTTTTGATTGAAGTCAGTAGCATTCCTTGGTCATATAGTTTCTGGAGAGGAAATTCAGGTTGATCCTTAAAAGATCGGAGCAGTTAAGAATTGGCCTAGACCCCTTTTCTCCTTCAGATATTAGGAGTTTATTGGGATCAACTGGTTACTATTGAAGGTTTGTTGAAGGATTTTCCTCTATTGATTCTCATATGTCTAGACTAGCCCAGAAGAAGGACAAATTTCACTGGTCTGAAGCTTATGGGAAGAGTTTCTATGAGTTGAAGACTCAACTTACTTCAGCTCCAATTTTGACTCTACCAGAAGGTTTAGATAGATTCCTGGTTTATTGTGATGCTTCCACAATTAGCCTTGGCTATATGTTGATGCTACATGGTAGGGTCATAGCTTATGCTTCTAGGCAGCTCAAAGTTCATGAGAAGAATTACCCAACAGGTTAAGATTGAACATTAGAAACTAGGGGGTATGACTCAGGATATTAGTATTCCTACTTGGAAGTGGGAGGATTTGAATATGGATATCATCTCAGGTTCACCTCGCACGCGTCAACAACATGATTCGATATAGGTGCTTGTAGACCGAATGATTAACTACTCACATTTCCTGCCAATTAAGACTTCTTATACAACTGAAGATTATGCTAGAAATTACATTTGGAAGTTAGTGAAGTTTCATAGAGTTCCATTATCCATCAACTCAGATAGGGGTGCTCAGTTTACCTCACAGTTTTGGAAGTCGTTTAAGAAAGGTCTCGAGTTAAGCTTAACACAACTTTTCACCCACAAACAAACAGATGGTCAGGCTGAGTGGACTATTCAGACCTTGGAGTATATGTTGAGAGCTTGTGTGATCAGCTTTAAAGGGAATTGTGATGATTATTTGCCTTTGATTAAATTTGCCTATAATAAAAGTTACCACTCCAATATTCAGATGATTCCATTTAAGGCGCTTTATGGTAGGAGGTGTATGTCTTCTACATGGTGGTTTGAGGTTGATAAAGTGTCCTTGATAGGGCCTGAATCAGTTCATGAGGCTATGGAGAAAGTTCAACTTATTATAGAAAGGTTGAGAACGACTCTAAGTAGACATAAATCGTATGCAGATGTGAGGAGAATAAAGCTTGAGTTTGCTATTGATGATTAGGTATATTTGAAAATTTATTGATAAAAGGGGTGATGAAGTTTGGCAAGAAAGGAAAGTTCAGTCCCCATTTTCTAGGTCCGTAGCAGATTGTGAGGCGCTTTGGTGATGTGGCCTATGAGCTAGATTTACCTTCAAAGTGACATCAGTACATTCAATATTTCATGTATCCTTATTGAAGAAGTGCATTGGTGATACAACTTTAGTTGTACCTTTAGAGAATGTAGGTGTGAAAGAAAGTCTTTCTTACGAAGAGGTTTCGATCAAAATTCTTGATTGACAGGTTCATAAGTTGAGAAAAAAGGAAGTCTCCTCGATAAAAGTTCCTTGGAGGAATCACTTAAATGAAGGAGCTACTTAGGAATCAAATGAAGATATGATGGCCAAGTACCCCCACACCCCCCTCTTTCCTTCCACTTCAGTTCCAGTGTGAGGTAATAGTTCTTCTATAGCATCCATTCAGGTTCATGTCTCTCAGTTATCCTCACCTCTTAGTATGCATGCAAACTCATGAAATAATTACAGTCTTCATGCCTCACTCTAGAGTACGTCACCCCTTTTGTATTTAGTATTTAGTTTTCAGTTATGGGATTGCAGCTCTTTCCCTACTCCTTCCAGCTTAATTAGACTTAATTCGAGGAGGCATGTTCTCAAGGAGGAGAGATTGTAACACCTCGCAACTTCTAAGTAATGGTCTGAATCATTCTCCATTTGCGTGTCAACCCGAACCCAGTAAATTTAAGTTTGACTTAGTGTAAATGTCCAATCATAAGTGTGTAAAGTGTAATTGATTAGAACTAGGCTTATAAGGGACTCATAGTGTATGAAGATTTTTGTGGCCTATTACCAAAAAATGAAAGTTCGTGAAGCCTTCTTTCTAACTCCTTCGACTGTTCGTCAATCCAAGTTTTGTGCTAAAAGTTATGCCCATTTTATTGGGCACTCCATATTCTGCGTGATCCGCCTTGCGAAGTGGACTTCTGCCACGTGGCAAGGTCAGTGCTACTATTAAGATTGAGTGAAATGCCGTGCGAACTAGTTTTCAGCTACGTGACCATATACGTTTCTTCGAAATTAATTTAGATTTCCGTTCTTCTCACGTTCTAGGAGGGATGTTTTGTCTTTTTCACATTCTAAGATTGCATGAAATGCCTTGTATTTTAGTTTACTCAGTACAATGTTGATTTGTTACATGCTTATTACTTGGTCATTGAATCAGCTCATTTATTTCAGTTTTATATTCAATTTAACATCTTAGATTTATCATGTTTAGCTTGTTAGGTTATTGTGTCTATCTTACAGACCCAATACATTCAAAGCACTAATCACATACTCTTTTGCACTATATTGTTTTATATATAGGTTTAAATGCTCAGTATCCAGCTCGTTGTTAGTACAGTTTTTGTATCATATCACCAACTGAGCTTGGTGAGTCCTCATCTTTCGAGAGCAAGAGCTATTTCTATTTCTTTATTTTAGTCTTTCAGTTTCAGATAGTTAAAGTTAGTTGGAGGCTTGTCCCAACAACTCATCTTAGTAGATGCTTTTAAATAGTCAGACATTAGTTTCAACTTTATGATTTGTTGAAATGAATTCTATTTGACTATTCAGTTATTTTAGATTAATCTTAGTTTAGCTTCCGCATCAGTTGTCTTCAGTTACTATTTGTATGAATATTAGTGTCATGTCAGATCATGGGTTAGCTTAGGGTCACTTGTGGCTTTAAGCACCGTGTTACGACTGGGGTAGTCTCGAATCGTGACAAAGAAGGACTGCATGTTGATTCAAGGAAAGAGGATTCATTCTTTCTTTAAAGCAATGAGTGATGAACATTACATACAAATTCTTGTAAAGATTGATTCTTTGAGTACGTTTGGTTTCTCGACTTAGTTTATAGTACTCATTTGCAATGTATAGATTGATTTTAAAGTTGATATATGGGTGTTGTTGCACCCCCTCCCTCTTTAATAGATCTGGTGCACTTGCATGGAAAATATTGTAGCTAGTAATTGACATGACAATGTTAAAGATAGTGACGACATGGTTCAACCTTTGTAAGGGAATATATAAATGCAGATATATACCAATCATGACTTATAACTTTTAAAATAAATAAACGAATAATTCTTAACCAAGTAAACATTTGGAAAGTGTCATCTTGTTCTTTATGTCCCAAACAATAAAGTTATATTTAATTTCTTTTACTCTTATGATCTTGTCTGGCTCATAATTACTATGTTGTATCAAATGAAAGGGATGCATTGCTATCAAGATGCTTTGGCATTTGTATTATAGACAATTGTACCATTCAAAACTCACAGGATATAGTCGTAAACTTGTTTCCTTATCTTAGCCTTTGAGTTGTCTATTAATTTCTCCAATCTCTTTTTAATTTTTTTCACTTAAGTTTGTTTTATCAGTGTAACATCTGACTGATAAATAAACTGATCTAGAGGATTCAAGTGGACGGCTACGGAGAATAGAAAGTAAACCACTATGGTTACACACTATTACACTCTGTAGAAGTCCAATTGAATCCTCTAGATAAGTTTCCTGATCAGTCTAGTGTGAAACTGAAATAGCAAACTTTGGTGGAAAAAATGGAAAGGAAATTGCAAGAACTAAAAATGAGAAATACCACATGAATTTACTATATTTGCTATAGAATTTGGCAATTTGCTATTGAAATGTACTTTACTTTACAAAAGTGCTAAATTTTAATTTAAACTCCAAAACAAATGTATCATTTTCAAAAAGATCAAGAAAATAAAAAATAATTATTGCATAAATATAAGCATAAGATACAAACAATCAAAATAAAAAATTTAACTTCTGTTTGGTCATAGAAAGACATAAAAAGATCTGTAGAGAAACCATAAGAAAACAAAAGGTAGAAAAAGAAGAGAAAATATAATTTTTCTTACTAAAAAGAGTAAAGAACTAGGAAATAACTAACAACAATAGGAAAAAGATTATAATAGAAAAATTATTTTACTAGTATAGAAAACAGAAGGGAAAAAAGAGAAGATAATTTCTCTTGCTGGAAAAAAGTGAAGAACTAGAAATTAATCAATAAGAACATGAAAAAGATTATAGGAGAAAGTTTGTTTCACTGGTATAGAATGAACAAATGGAATGACTATTTATAACCAAAAAATGTCTGAGTTTTGGAAAGTTATTTATTAATTAGGTGAGAATCTAATTACTTAATTATAGTTTGGTAATTAAAATATATATATTTATTAGTTTTGCATAAATGAGTAAATATTTTACATATTACACACCAAAATCAAATGAAAATAATGGTAAGGCAATAATTATTCTACTAAAAAATCTTGGGATCCAAATATCATTAGTAAGTAAATAGTAAAGGTAAAACTATAATTGTTCTACTACAAAAAATTTAGTATTAGAATATTTACGATGCGTACAAAGAACGTCTTTTAAATATTTTTGATTTCTTTGTAGAAGAACTAAGGAAACATACTCAAATAAAAATTTATAAAATGTATTGTATCTTGAAGTTTTAAAAAAAATTAATTTATGTAAAAATACAAAACTATAACAACCTCTTGGCGGTTTTGTGTTTTTTGCGTGTTTTTCCTATTTTATTCCTTTTGAGTAGCATTTATATGATATTTGTGACCTATGGGGATGGTGACACAATTTCTAAATGAGTGGGTTTCTCACTTTTGAAAATTTAAAGTTTGACCAAAGTTAACAATTCAGGTCAATAATTGTCACGCCCCGAGTCTACACCCTGGACGTGGCCGGCACTCGAGAATCATCTCTGGTCCCCAAGCGAACCCTTGTCCTGGTTGACTACTTAGCGGAAGACTTACTCAAGCAATGGTAGGCTTAAAACAGAATTAAATCTGTTAAACTCAAATACTCATCTCATAAAGTCTGGAAAATACTCAATAGCAATACTTATAGATTGTAAAAAACCTCAAAAGAAAGTAAATACTGAGAGACACCTCGACTCTATCTATCAATGAAGCCTCTACTATTAAAGAAAGATGTCGGGACAAGACCCACGACATCTCAAAATTACTAACTAGAAAATAAATGTGAAGTTCTCTGGAATGCAAGGAGTGTCACGCCCCGAGCCTGCACCTTGGACGTGGCCGACACTCGAGAACCATCGCTGGTCCTCAAGAAAACCCTTGGCCTGGTTGACTACTTAGCGGAAGACTTACTCAAGCAAAATGGGAACTCCAAATGCATTATTAAACTCATAATGTCTCAATAACAACTTAACTCAATGAATATCTAGAAATACTTAAATAAACATAAGTAATCAACTCAAGGTCTTAAAACATCAACAGGGAAAATAGTGAGAGACTCCTCAACTTCTAACTATCTATGAAGCCTCTAAATACAAAGATAGATGTCGGGACAGGACCCTCGACAACTTAACAAAATAGGAAATATAAGTGTGAAGCCCTCCGGAAAGCAAAGAGGCTCACAAAAGCTAGCTGGAGTGCAAATGGTATCAACGAAACGCATGTTGATGACCCTGAACACCTATATCTGCATCATAAAATAAGATGCAAGTCGAATGACATCAGTACTTTGAATGTATGAGCATGCAAGGAGAACTGAAAGCATATATAACTGAACTGATAAGACTGGGAGACATACTCACCTCAACTCAACTCCAATATAAAAGCATAAACAAGAGATACAATGTTTAAAGCATTATAGAACATAATATATAACTCAGTGTTATATAAAAATACAATACAATACTCTTTACTCTTACTTGGGAGATTCTCTAACTGACAACCATCACTATGAGCTAAGTGACGATACAACGTCTTGCCTACGCTGCCAGAACTGTCCTATACCTTGCCGGGGCATAGAATAACCTCAACTAAGTGGATCCACTATGATATGCTTGAAAGTAAGAAGGAGTAGTCTAAAAAGTACGATCATTTACCCATGTTGGCTACATGGTTTATAAGGAGTGTGAGTTATCTGAACTCATCCCCATATTGGTGCTCAATACTACTCGCAATAATATATAAACTCATGCTCAAATGTATAAAACATAACTCTTTCTCAATTTGAGGTAATTACTCAAATGTCCCTCTTAAAAGAGGTAATACTCTGAAACATCTCTGAACTCATAAACTCATTTAGAAATCAAATTTCTCAATTTTAAATGTAAAAGTGTTACATTTGGGAATACTTAGTTCCCTTATACTCTTTTTCAATCATGAATACAATTCTTCTCATTCTCATATTTACTTTCTCAAGACTTAGTTCAAAACCATTGTTAATTACAAAAGAATTCTCAAAAAGACCTCTTGAACTTTCCTCTTAACTTACTTTAATTTGGAAGGTAAATTAAGACATGTGATTAAGACATGTAGGATATCTCAAGGATTAATGGAGCCTTTAGGAGCTAATACAAAGAAGAGAATATAGTTACGATTCAAAGGAACATGTTTGAAAAGAAGCACGAAAAGATAAGGGGACAGGCGACCGTGGCGTACTATTGGCCCATCGCCCCAGGGCCTAAACTTCAGAGGTCAGGCCTTGGGGCACTGCTGGCGCGTTGCCCCAAGGCCTGAACTACTGAAGTTAGGCCTTGGCGCTATGGTGGCACGCCACCCCAAGCCCCTACCCAGAAAATCTAACTAATTTTTCTACTCAATTTAGGGTCCTAGCACGTCTAGAATTGAGTGATTCCTTCTAAACTCTTCTTGATTCTCAAACCCAACACGAATTCCTAGAAATTTCATACAATCCCTATCAAGAATCACAACTCATACTCAAGATCCTCAACCCAAGAAACTCAAAACCTCCATTGTTAAAGAATGAAACTAAAATTAAGTACTCAAGAATATCTTAATATAACAATTTCATGGATGAATTAGATGTATGGCATGAGGAAGAAAAAGTACAACACTGTGAGAAGCCTTACATGGCTGAAAAAAATGATGTTCTTGGCAAAAACCACAATTCTTGAAGAACGCTTGAACTTAGCCCTTTTTTCTCCTCTTGAAACATAGCTCTAAATCCCTAAGTGTGTTGGAACGTGAATAGGTGATTTTGATTCTGATTAGACCCTTAATTGCGTCAGGAAAAATGTGCTAAGCCTAGTGGGAAAAGGAAAAGACCAAATTACCCTTTTTCTAAAACGAATGAGATGCCTTAATTAGAGAGGCTTCACTCAAGCGGGCATAACTTTTTACTTCAAGCTCAAAATTTAGCAAACTTGACGGCGTTGGAAAGAGGACTCAAAGACCTTTGATTTGATAGCTCATGCCACTTAATTTTTTATGTGTTAAAAGATATGGTCATTTGAAGTTGACCTAAAACTAAAATCTGATGGGTGACTTATATGAACCTCTATTTAGCTCTTTCGAAGTCTGAGGTGTTACAATATCTCCCCCTTTGGAACATTCATCCTCCAATGAGATCAAACTAAACAGAACAAGGGTGGGAAGTGTCTAACAACCCAACTCAAGCACAAAATATGCTATTAGTATAAAATCAACATATCAACTTAAAGAGTACCTTGCAAAGAGTTGGTACCTTGGTCTTGAATTATTCGGAGGAAAAGAGATGAGGGTATCTCTTCTTCATATCCTCTTCCACCTCCCAAGTAGCTTCCTCAACTAATTGATTCCTCCATAAGACCTTGACTGATGCAACTTCTTTGGTTCTCAACTTGCGAACCTTATGATAAAAAATATGTACAGGCATCTCCTCATAAGATAAGCTGTCCTTGATACCAATATTCTTGGTAGGCACAATAAGTGAAGGATCGCCCAAACACTTCTTTAGCATGGAGATGTGAAATATCGGATGGACTACTGCTAACTTTGACGGTAGCTCCAACTCATAAGCTACATTGCCAACTCTCTTGGATATCCGATAAGGACCAATGTATCGGGGACTGAACTTTCCTTTCTTACCAAACCTCATGACACCTTCATGGGTGAAACTTTTAGATAGACCCAATCATCAACCTCAAACTCCAAATCTCTTCTCCTCACATTGGTATAGGATTTCTGATGACTCTGCGTTGTTTTCAACCTCTCTTGAATTGTCTTCACCTTCTCCATGGCTTGATGAACCAAATCTTGTCCTATCAACTCAACTTCACCAACCTCAAACCAGCCGATGGGAGATCTACACCTACACCCATATAGGGCCTCATATGAAGCCATTTGAATGCTCTAATGGTAACTATTATTATATGTGAACTCGATAAGAGGCAAGTGGTCATCCCAATTACCTTTGAAATCCATAACACAAGCTCTCAATATGTCCTCTAAGGCCTGAATTGTGTGCTCTGCTTGACCATCAGTCTAAGGATGAAAAGTATTACTAAGGTTCACCTTCAAACCCAAACCTCTATGGAAAGAATAGTGCACCCCTATCTGAGATGATAGACACAGGAACTCCATGAAGTCGAACTATCTCTTGAATGTACAATCTGGCATAATCTTCTGTTGAATTTGTGGTCTTTACTGGTAAGAAATGGACTGATTTAGTTATTCTATCTACAATCACCCAAATCGAATCATGCTACATGCGAGATCGCGAAAAGCCAGTAATGAAGTCCATATTAATCATCTCCCACTTCCATTCCAGAAGAGCTATGTTTTGAGCCACACCACATGGCCTTTGATGCTCAGCCTTGACTTGATGGCAATTTGGGCACTTAGCAACAAACTCGGCAATACATCTCTTCATATTATTCCACCAATAGACTTCTCTCAAGTCATGGTATATCTTGGTGGAACCCGGATGGATCGAATATCTGGAGCTATGACCTTCTTCCATGATCCTCTCCTGGAGATCATCCACCCTTGGAACAGATAACCTTCCTTGATATCTCAACACACCATCTCCCCCTTGTGTAAAAGCCATCACTTTCTGCTTATGCATATTTGCCTTCAACTCAAGCAAAGTGGGGTCTTTGTCTTGCTTCTCCTTCATCTCTTCCACTAATGATGATTCAGCCCCATTCATTACAACAACTCCACCTTTACTGGAATTTAACAAACGAACACCCAACCGTGCAAGTCTGTGCACTTCCTTAGCTAAATCTTTCTTGCCTTCCTCAACATGAGCAGTACTCCCATGGACAACCTACTCGAAGCATCAGTAACAACATTAGCGTTACATGGGTAATAGAGGATACTCATGTCGTAATTCTTGAGCAACTCTAACCACCTCCTTTATCTGAGATTGAGCTCCTTTTGACTGGAAATATACTGGAGACTCTTGTGGTCTATGAACACATTCACATGAACACCATAGAGATAGTGACACCATATTTTGAGAGCAAAAACCATTGCTGCCAACTCGAGATCATGAGTCGGGTAGTTCCTCTCGTGAATCTTAAGCTGTCTGGAGGCATAGGCTATAATCTTACCATTCTGCATTAATACACAACCAGTGACAAAACCTTCTGTACCTTCTAGTAGGTTCAACACTGGAGTAGTAGTCAAACGAGTTTTTAAATGCTAAAAGTTTTTCTCATAAGCTTCAGACCATTGAAACTTAGCTATTTTCTGAGTCAACATAGTCAACGGGGTCAAAATAGATGAGAACCCCTTGACGAACCTCCTGTAGTAACCAGCCAACCCCAAAAAACTCCTTATATCAGTTGGAGATGTGGGTCTGGGTCAGTTCTGCACTGCTTCGATCTTCGGAGTGTCAACTCGAATCCCTTCGCAGATACATGTGACCTAAAAATGTCACGGATTCAAGAAAAAACTCACACTTAGAAAACTTAGTATATAATTCTCTATCCTTGAGAGTTTGGAGGACTATTCTGAGATGACTAGCATAGTCCTCTCTATTCCTCAAATAAATTAATATGTCATCAATGTACACGATAACAAACATATCCAGATATGGATTAAATACTCTATTCATAAGATCCATGATTGCTGCAGGAACATTAGTCAAACCAAAGGACATAACAAGGAATTCATAATTATCGTATCGAGTCTTGAAAGCTATTTTCGGGATGTTACTTTCTCTTACTTTCAACTGATGGTAGCCAGATCTGAGTTATAACTTATAGAAGCAAGTGGCACCCTGAAGTTGGTCAAAAAGATCATCAATTCGTGAAAGGGGATATTTATTCTTTATGGTGACCTTCTTCGATTGGCGGTAATCGATACATATCCTAAGGGAACCATCTTTCTTTATCACAAATAAAACTGGAGCGCCCCAAGGTGAGATACTTGGTTGGATAAAGCCCTTATCAAGAAGATCTCTCAACTGTTCTTTTAACTCTTTTAACTCAACTGGAGCTATTCTATATGGCAGAATAGAGATAGGTTGAGCATCAGGAAGAATATCTATTCCAAAGTCTATTTCTCTTTTAGGTGGGACTCCGAGAAGATTGTCTGGAAAGACCTCTTGAAACTCACTCATAACTGGCACTGACTGAATAAGCATGTCTCAACACTAGAGTCATTAATTCTGACTAAGTGATAGATACACCCCTTAGAAACTAATTTTGTGCCTTAAGGTATGAAATAAAATGACCTTTAGACACTACTGAACTACTCTCCACTCTAAAACTGGCTCATTAGAAAACTAAAATTTTACTACTCGAGTTCTACAATCGACTGATGCATAACAAGCATGAAGCCAGTCCATACCTAAAATAACGTCAAAGTCCACCATATCTAGCTCAACTAAGTCAGCCATGGTGTCCTTGTGATAGATAGAGATAGTACAATCACGATAAACACTTTTTGCTAGAATAGACTCACCAACAGGTGTGGAAACACTGAAAGGTTCAAGAAGTTATTCGGGGGAAATGCCGAACCTCATGGCAACATAAGGAGTCATAAAAGACAAATTCGCACCTGGATCATGCTAGGCATAAACATCAATAGAAAAGACTTTAAGCATACCAATGACAATATCTGGTGAGTTCTCCTGATCCTGGCGACTAGCTATAGCATACAGACGGTTTGCTTCTCCGCTTGTCCCTGAAATAGCTCCTCTCGGAGCAGCTCTGTTTGCTGGAGCCGCTGAAGAAGATTGGGCTTTGTTGTCCCCATTACCCTGCCTGTTCTTAGGCACTCTCTCATAAAATAACATGTCTGGCCACACTTGAAGCATCCATTGGAGCCATCACGACAAGCTTCTGGGTGGTTCCTACCACACTTAGCTCATGTGGGGGTTCAAGTAGCCCCTGTGCAAAACTACCTTGAGACTGAGTAGGTCGAGCTCTGAAATTCTTGGAGTTCTGGTTCCTAAAATCATTCCTGTTCTTTGGTGCAGACGCACTAGCTCACGATGGAGTAGGTCCAAGTGACGTTTGCTGAAAGGATGACCGATTCACATTCCCGGTCTTATGTTGGACGGATTCATGATTTGTTATCTTAGCCCTCTTACTGCAGAACTCTTCCCTGTCTTTCAACTTATCTTCCTCAACTTATTGCACATAGATCATGAGTCTGGCTATGTCCATGTCCCCTATCAATATAGCTGCCTTACCTTCCTTACTTGACAAGTGGGATAGCCCAGACACAAACAAACTCATTCTGCTTCTCATATCAGCCACCATCTCTGGAGCATAGTGGGATAGTTGAGTGAACTTGAGGCTGTACTCTTGCACACTCATAGATTCCTTCTTCAGATTCAGAAACTCTCTCACCTTTACTTCCCTTAGTTCGCTAGGAAAGAAGCGCCCCAAGAAAGCATCTTCAAACACCGCCCAACTTAAAGGTGGTGCCTCCTCTGCCCTATTATTCTTCCATTGGTCATGCCATATTCTAGCAACACCTTTGAGCTGATATGAAGCTAATTCCGCACGCTCTGTATCGACAACATGCATAACTTCAAACACCATCTGAAGTTCCTCCACAAAGTTCTCCGGATCCTCTGTGATATTCGACCCTGTGAACTCTGGGGGATTCATCCTAAAAAACTCACAAATTATGGATGTATCAGCCACAGCTTGATGACCCACTCTTTGTTGACCAGCTAATTTGCCACAACCCAAGTCAACATTTGAATAGCATTCCTGAACTCAGCATTGGTGACATCTCCCTAAGGGGGTTGCACTTTTGGTGCATTCGAAACTTCTTGACCTTAAGGATTCACATTCCTCCTAGCAAGACATCCTTGAACAGCTCTTCGTGGAGGCATGATTTGGAAAGACACACGTAAGCACGAGTTAGAGGAAACTTTTATAGAGTTGAACTCTATTGCACGAAAAGGAGTAAGAAGAAAATGAAATGTTTCCTAAATGTCGTAGCCTCCTAATTATAGATGTGGCGCGCTTCACACCGATAAGAAGGACTCTACAAACACGGCTTCATAGAAATCCTAAGACTCTTGAACTTTATGCTTTGATACAAAGTTTGTCACGCCCTGAGCCTACACCCTGGACGTGGCCGACACTCGAGAACCATCGCTGGTCCCCAAGAGAACCCTTGGCCTGGCTGACTACTTAGTGGAAGACTTACTCAAGCAAAATGGGAACTCTAAATGCATAATTAAACTCATAATGTCTCAATAACAACTTAACTCAATGAATATCTCGAAATACTTAAATAAACATAAGTAATCAACTCAAGGTCTTAAAACATCAACAAGGAAAATAGTGTGAGACTCCTCAACTTCTAAATATCTATGAAGCCTCTAAATACTAAGATAGATGTCAGGACAGGACCCTCGACAACTTAACAAAATAGGAAATATAAGTTTGAAGCCCTCTAGAAAGAAAGAAGGCTCACCAAAGCTAGCTGGAGTGCAAATGGTATCAACGAAATGCCTATTGATGACCCTGAACACCTGTATCTGCATCATAAAATAAGATGCAAGTCGAATGATATCAATACATTGAATGTACGACCATGCAAGGAGAACTGAAAGCATATATAACTGACCTGATAAGACTGGAAGACATACTCACCTCAACTCAACTCAACTCCAATATAAAAGCATTAACAAGAGATACAATGTTCAAACCATTATAAAAGAGAAGATATAACTCACTAATATATATAAAAATACAATACAATACTCTTTACTCTTACTTAGGAGATTCTCTAACCGACAACCATCACTATGAGCTAAGTGATGATACAACGTCTCGCCTACACTGCCATAACTGTCCTATACCATGCCGGGGTATAGAACAACCTCAACTAAGTGGATCTACTAAGCTATGCTCGAAATCAATAAGGAGTCATCTAAAAAGTAAGATCCTTTGCCCATGTTGACTACATGGTTTATGAGGAGTGTAAGTTGTCTGAACTCATCCCCATATCGGTGCTCAATACTACTCCAAATAATATATAAACTCATGTCAAATGTATAAAACATAAATCTTTCTCAATTTGAGGTAATTACTCAAATGGCCCTCTTAAAAGCGGTAATACTCTTAAACATCTCTGAACTCATAACTCATTTAGAAATCACGTTTCTCTCTTTTAAATGTAAAAGTATTACATTTGGGAATACTTAGTTCCCTTATACTCTTTTTCAATCATGAATACAACTCTTCTCATTCTCATATTTACTTTCTCAAGACTTAGTTTAAAACCATTGTTAATTACAAAAGAATTCTCAAAATGACTCAAAAAGACCTCTTGAACTTTCCTCTTAACTTACTTTAGTTTGGAAGGTAAATTAAGACATGTGATTAGGACATGTAGGATATCTCAAGGATTAATGGAGCCTTTAGGAGTTAATACTAAGAAAAGAACGTAGTCACAATTCAAAGGAACACGTTCGAAAAGAAGCACGGAAAGAAAAGGGGCCAGGCGACCTTGGCATACTGTTGGCGCCTCGCCCCAGGGCCTGAACTTCAGAGGTCAGGTCTTGGTGCACTGCTGGCATGTCGCCCCAGGGCCTGAACCACTGAAGTCAGTCCTTGGTGCTATGATGGCGCGCCGCCCCAGCCCTACACAGAAAATCCGATGAATTGCTCTACTCAATTTAGGGTCCTAACACGTCTAGAATTGAGTGATTCCTTCTAAACTCTTCTTGATTCTCAAACCCAACACTAATTTTTAGAAATTTCATACAATTCCTATCAAGAATCACAACTCATACTTAAGATCCTCAATTCAAGAAACTCAAAGCCTCCATTGTCAATGAATGAAACTAAAATCAAGAACTACTCAAGAATATCTTAATATAACGACTTCATGGATGAATTAGATGTATGGCATAAGGAAGAACAAGTCCAACACTATGAGAAGCCTTACATACCTGGAAAAAATAATGTTCTTGGCGAAAACCACAATTCTTGAAGAATGCTTGAACTTAGCCCTTTTTTCTCCTCTTGAAATCTCGCTCTAAATCCATAAGTGTGTTGGAACATGGATAGGTGATTTGAAATCTGATTATACCCTTAATTGGGTCAGGAAAAACATTTTAAGCCTAGTGGGAAAAGGAAAAGACCAAATTACCCTTTTTCTAAAACGAATGAGATACCTTAATTAGAGAGGCTTCCCTTAAATGGGCATAACCTTTTACTTTGAGCTCAAAATTTAGCAAAGTTGGTGGCATTGGAAAGAGGACTCAAAGACCTTCGATTTGATAGTTCATGAGCCACTTAATTCTTTATGTGCTAAAAGATATGGTCATTTGAAGTTGATCCACAACTAAAAATTCATGGGTGACTTGTACGAACCTCTATTTAGCTCTTTTGAATTTCAAGGTGATACAAGGAGACTCACCAAAAGCTAGCTGAAGTGTAGAGTGATCTCAACGAAGCGCCTATCGATGATAATGAACACCTGTCTCTGCATCATAAGAAGATGCAGGTCGAATGACATCAGTACATTGAATGTACGAGTATGTAATATAGCTGAATATGTAAATAGCTGAACTGATAGGGCTGAAAGAATGCTTACCTCAACTCAACTCAATACAAAGCAATAACAAGAGATGAAAATATTTAAAGCTTCATAAATAAAAGATGTTAACTCAAGGATGTATATAAAAATACAATAAAATACTTTTTATTATTATTTGGGAGATTCTGTAACCGACAATCATCACTATGAGCTACATGATGATACAACATCTCGTCCATATTAAGAAATAAGGGTTCATCTAAAAAGTATGATCCTGTACCCATGTTGGCAAGACATGGTTTATAAGAATTTTGAGTTGTCTGAACTCATCCTCATATCGGTGCTCAATAGTGCTCCCAATAATATATATACTCATGCTCAAATGTATAAAACATACTCTTTCTCTGGTTTGAGATAATTGCTCAAACTATCCTCTTAAAAGAGGTAATTGCTTAGAAATATCTCTGAACTCATTGCTCATTTAGAAAACAAGGTTTTTCTTTGCTCAATGTAAAAATATTTTCTCTAGGTTGAGATAATTAATCAAAAGGGCCTCTTTAAGAGGTAACTGCTCTGTACTCAATCTTTCTAAAAATTCTTTTACTTTTCTCAAAATAATACTCTCTTTCTTCATGTAAAAATGAAACATTTGGAAAATACTTAGTTCCCTTGTACTCTTGCTCAAATCTTGGTTAAGACTCTTTCTCAAACTTCTCTTTACTTTCTCAAAAACTCTGTTTGAAATAAAAATGTATGCTTTAAAAGATTCTCAAAATGTATAACTCAAAATAGGGTTCATGCTGAAATATAGACTCGAATAACTCAACTCAAGGATCTCAATAACAATATAGAAAAACTCAATACTCAGAACTCAAGAACTCGGAACTCAACGATACTACTCATCTCAAGAATACTCAATTAATAGGGTTCATGCTGAAATATAGACATGAACGAATCAACTCAAGAATCTCATGCATAACATATAGAAATTCTATAATTAGGAATAGAATTTCAAAATGAATCAGGAACTCAAGAACTCAAAACTCGACATCAACTCATCTCAAGAAAACTCAATCTAAGGATAGAACCCTAGATTACTCTTTTACTAATTTGAAAGTAGATGTAGGGCGTGAGGATGAACTAGTTCAACACTATGATAGCCTTACATACCTGATTATGAAGTTATTAAACTGAAAACTTTTGTGGAGACTTGATTTCTATCTTGAGCTTGAGAAAGAACATAAGCTTTATTGGAGGAAACCTTTGATCTTGGAATCTTGGTGCTTAATCTTGATGAAAGAAACTCTTTTATTAAGTTTCTAGAGTGGAAGAACATGAGAAAATCTTTGGTGGAAGGATTCTCTTAGTATCTTGAATTTTTAACTTGAATGTTTTAGGGTTCTTGATGGAGAAGAGGAACCCCAGGTGAGTTTGAGGAGAATTTCTAGATACTTGAAGGTTTAGATTAATGATTTTAAGAGGAAAACTTGTTACTTGAATTATATACACCTTTAAAACACTCAAAAATGACTTAGAATAGGGTTAAATTTTTTGAAAAAAAGACCAAAAATAACCCTAGAAGGTGTGCGGGAAGTTGCTGAAAAAATATTACAGAAATCCTTCATGGAAAGGTCTACCATTCATCGAAATATCTACCATTCGTAGGTCCAGTCGTAGTTCTACGACTGCCTGGCAGGGCTTTTGAAACGACCCCAAAAATGCCCGAAAATGTGCTTCGGAAACACCTATAATTGTAATTTCCATATATCTCAAACTCCGTGCATGATTTCGGAAATTCGACTTCATATTCTTATTTGTGGGGTCAAATTGAGTGGGAAATGGGTCTAACCCGAATTTTAGAGCAACCGTATCAAAATTCGAAAAACGCAAAAATTGCGATTTGGAGGGTCAACTTTAAAGGGGCATATCTCTTAGGACACAAGGAACTGGAAGGGCTGCAAAATATCAAATTAAAGCTCTTTGAGTTAGCTTTCCAACGCACTTGGTTTCACCTTAGTCTGAGTTAGGATGAGGGAGTTATGACCATTTTCGTAAAACCTGTCTGTGCAGATTTGCAATTTCCAGTGAGCTATTTTTTTTAGGCGGGTTGGAGACGTTTTTTTTATAAAAATGGGATATGTCCCATACTTAGTCACTTTTCTTATCTCCAAAAACACTCTCTAAGCCCTCTCCAAAAATTCCACCAAGATCTTCAACCAAATTCAAACATCTCAAGCTCTAATTCCGGATTCAAGACTCAATCTCAAGCTTCGATTCTCCATTCCAATCTTCATCAAGGATTCTCCAAAGTTGAGGTATGTGGGTTTGAATGTGGAAACCTTCCTTTCCACAAGTCCAACCATTTATCCTCTATTTCTACTTCAAGTTTATGGGTCCTTATGATTATTTATGAACTCTTGAATTATGGAATTACTACTACACACCCTATTATGGTCCATTTTGCATATTATCATGAAATTGAATTATTATGTGATGTTTATGGTTTACATGCTTCCATGATCAAATTATGAAGGTTGATATATATATGTATGTTGCTGGTGGGCTGATTTATATGGATTTTGGAATTGGTTGGACTTAGTATTCTTGAAATACATGATTTCATTTACATGAACAATTGCCCACCTTGTGTTTGATAAAATGCCCATTATAGAATTCTTAGGAAAGGGAAGGTCCAAGGTACGTCCTATGAGACGGATGGTTATGTAATTACTAAAATGATGATGAAATGGACACATGTATATGATTTTCTCTATATAAGTGTTGTGAGTCGACCAAGCCTAGTACGGGGGGTAGTAGGCCCGTATAACCGTATCGAGGGGTTGGTACCTTGGTTGCCTAGTACGGGGGGTAGTAGGCCCGTATAACCGTATCGAGGGGTTGGTACCTTGGTTGCCTAGTACGGGGGGTAGTAGGCCCGTATAACCATATCGAGGGGTTTGTACCTTGGTCCCTAGCTGGGGGGTGGTAGGCCCGTGTAACCATATTGAGGGGTTTGTACCTCTTTCGCCTCTCCAAGGGGGTGCTAGGCCTTGGAAATACTATATTGATGGTCACTCGCCACACATGTACTACGTCCCACTAAATATGATTTTTATGTAAGCATCATTATACATATCATTTTCATTAATATGCTATTTATCGGGTATGATTACGCATTTTCCTATGATGTCCATCTAATGTAGCATTGCATTGCATCCCATATACTTAGTACATTCAAATGTACTAACGCATACTCTATGCCTACATGGTGTCACCATGTAGGGACCGGAGCACCGCTTGACCATCCTCCTCCGCGTGGCTAGTACGATTTTCTATAGTGGTTATTGGTGAGTCCTCCATTTCGGGGACGTTGCTCATGATCTTTTGCTATGTATAAAACTTTTCCTTTCTAGTTATGTTTTGACTATGAGGGTGAGCCCGGTAGTTTGTCTTGGCCCCCGCTAAGTACTCATGTTTAGAGGTGGTGTTGGACAAGTTGTGTATTATGCTTGAGCTTGACTCATCTATGGTATTTATGTATCATTTCTTTTTTTTGCTCCCTTAGTCCCGATTTCCCCCTTGATTATGCTTATCGTTTTTGGTCATTTAATTGCTTCCGCGACCAAGGATGTGTAATGATACGCTATGAGTCTTGTTTGGGGTTCCTTCGGGTTCCCCATTCGCCGGTCACATCTAGGCCCTAGGCTTGGGTCGTGACAGCTTTACTAAAACGATCATAACTTTTTACTTCGAACTCAAAATAAGGCAAACTAGGTGGCGTTGGAAAGAGGACTTGAAGACCTATAATTTGGTAGGTTATGGGCCACCTAATTCATTATATGCTGAGAGATATGATTCTTAGAACTTGACTCAAGTAGAATCTTATGTCAAAACTTAATCGGTAAGGAAACTTTCAACTCAACTTTGTGCTAGTGGGTTATTGTGAACTTAATTCATATCCAAATCCATTCCTAAACTAAAGAATTTAACTTTACACGTATGAGCAATCTAAGAATCACCCGACATGACCTTATATGTAAATGAAGAATGGTTCGAGTCTTAACTTAGAAATTTTCAGAGTGTAACAATAACTCATAATCAAATTTCAACAGGTTTGTTGGGTTCGAAAGATAATTTATGACTTAGTTGAGTAGTGTTTTGGATCCTGATGCATTCGAGAGTGATTTGGGTCTTGGGTTAGATTTTTGAAAGTTTAAATCGAACCCTGATGGCAGTACGTGATGTGGCAGTATCACTTATTAGCAATGTAAATTGCAATATTGTAAAGTCTGCTATTACGAAAAAGGTGGGTGTTGAAGGAGAACATGGGCAGTTCACATGTTTACCTTATGAAGACCGACAAGTTCATCTCCAGAACCTTTTGGAAATCACTGACACATACATCACTTAGACAGTCTCTAAAGAGTATGTAAGATTCATTGTGTATGTAAGATTCAATCACAGATTGTAAATTTACGAGTTGTAAATTGGGCTTGTAGAAAGAAATTTTGAGACTTAAATTTCACCATAAATCACACGGATGGGATCTATGGGTTGTAGTTTAAACCACGATTCGTAGATGGCCCCGTGGAATGTTTCAACAACTTTTTAGTTAAGATTGTTTTGGTCTTTTCCCACTCTTTTAATTCTAAAACCATGATATTTTACCCTATTCTAAGTGGGATTAAGGGAAATTTAGTTGACATAACATCCTCATTCATGCCTAACACTTAGAATCATCATAACATTACGTTCTAAGTTCTCTCAAGCAAGAACTAGGGTTTCTCATCTTCAAGCTTCAAGTGTTTTCTTTTCCATGTATGTGGAATCTCATCAATGGGTATTATTTCATAATTGAGTCCCAAAGTAAACCTTGTTCTTCAGTTAATGATTTCTATAGAAGTTAGGATTCTTATGAAAAACATGGGTTTCACTATATTTTCTATCTTCTTCATGGATATCTTGATTATGTATTTTCACCTATAAGTCGGTACTTCTAAAAAGTATTTTATGAACTCTCAGGATATAGATATTTCATGTCTCAGAACTATATTGCTTTAGGTTGCATATTTCAGATTATTAGTTTCTCATGATTTAAAACATTTTTAGATAAAGAGTCTATCAGTTTATCAGAAATCATGAGCTATTCAGACTATTAGTTTTACTAGCATTATATAGTATTATCAGAATATTAGTATTATTAGTTTATCAAAAAACAATTAGATGAAAGTATTACTTAGCACCGAGCGATCATAGGGATGAAGACTTACCTGTGAGTTTAGGAATAAGACCTTTAGTAGAAATTCTTAAGTCCCAAGACTATGTGCCACCATAGGTTTTAAGGGTCACCCGTTAGACTATGTCTAACACCTTAGTCCTTTATAAATGTCAGCTTAGTTGTACCACATTATTGGGTCTTTTTTTAGTAGGAATTATACATCGAACTCCATGTTTAGCTCACATGGTTATATGTTTGTTATTAGTACCTCCCACAGTCCAATCTCAGATTATTGCATTGACCTTATATTTATTTATTTCAGTTTAGTACCTATCAATTGCATGTTGATTTACTTGGTCGTTGCATGAGTTCATATATTTTAGTTTTATGTTCAATTCAACATCTCAGGTTTATTATGTCTAGTTTATTTAATTATATATGGTTCATATCTCTCATACTCAGTACATTCATAGTACAGTACTGACAACATATTCTTTGCATTACATTATTTTATAATATATGTTTAGATGCTAAATATTCAGTCCGTAGTTAGTACAACTTTTGATCAGCTCAGTAGCTCTTTTGGTGAGTCCTCAACTTTTGATGACAACCCTTATATTTATTTCAATTATTTAGTCTTTCAGTTTTCAGACAGGAGTTAGTTGGGGGGTTTTCTGTAGTAACTCATCTTAGTAGAGGCTTTCAAATAGGCAGGTAGATATTAGTATTGCATCCATTCAAGCAAAACAATGTACAATATTACAATCTCAAGCCTTATCACTAAATCAAGTCTTGTCCATTACCTTTTATCCGCCTCATGGATGATCGTTAGCCTCTGACCATGCATTTACATATCCTCTAAGGCCAGATATCAATTGGAACCTTCCTCTTTCTTATGTCGTTTCAGCTGGAGATAACGACATTTAATTTACTTTGTCGAGATATCAATTCGAATCAAGAGATACCAATTGGATTCAAACCATACAAGCAAGCAACAGACCGTACGAAAATAATGAAAGAATTGAAACAATTTCCTAGAATGCTTCATAACTTCAGGAAGATTAGATGTGAACATCAACACACCAATCTACACAAATCTACTTGACATTTGATCTTCTACTAGTATATTCATAACCTAGGGTCTGATACCAAATTGTCACGATCCAACTAATAGGTCATGCGAGAACCTAGTCTAACACTTAGATAGGAGAACCAATACCATCCGATTTAAAATCCTGAAATGTGAAAGTAAGCAGAAGCATAATATATCACCTTAATAAAATAAGAAAAACAATCTCGACCTTGATTAAAATGGAAAACATTTTTTAAAAAATACAAAGGGAACCCTCCCTAGGAACTAGTTTAAACAGGTACAAGAGCTTCTAAGAGATTATAAAATAGTAAAAGAAGACAACTCCCACCATAAGGAAGAGAGGAGTAGAAGCTGCCGGAGATCGCCATCGTCGTCACCTAGGAAACATCATTGATCCTGCAACCAGACTATATCAAGTGGCATAGTAAGAGTAGTATCAGTACAAACAACACGTACAAGTCGGCATCAACGAACGACCCGAATCCACCGCATAATATTATGTAAATAATTAGAAAAAACATACAACTTGAAGTCATACAACTCCGGTCTTTTAACAACATTACTTACTAATAGGTATATCACCCATGAACCCATACACTATATTCCAAACCTTCCTTTCCCATTCTGTTATCAACTCCACCATTAGGATTCATTCCAGCCCCTTAATTCTGATGCAACCTACCCCCCCCCCCTTTATCACATGAAATCTTCCCAAGCCTACCCATCTTGGCAAACATTAGAATTACCTTACTGAATTACAATGCAAAATTCAAATCTACCAACTATCTCTATTAATCGGTCTGTCAGCTCCCTTAAGATCTCATACCAGCGAAACCTTGGCCCTTGGCCGCTTAGCCAATTTAGTGGACCACCTGCAAAACTCTTACTTATTCCCCTTGACTTAACCCATTCATGATTCATCATACCCTTCAAGAAACCCGAATAACCCAAGGATCCCTAAGATATCATTTACAATGTTGAACATGCAATTCTTGTCTACACTAGAACACCTCCAATGTGCAATCACCTCTAGTGAATAAACATGAGAAAATTATAAACTTATTATTGTCAAAAGTGATAATATAAGAGAGATCAAAAGTTTATAATACAAATATTCTATTGTTTGTTTTATCATTAATCATGTAGGTTTATGTGATTTTTTTTATGCCTGATGTGAGTTTTGATGGATAAAATGTATGAGTACAAGAGTTCTTCCCAGTCTAGAAAAATTATACTCTTCTGACTAACACTTAAGAACACTCTCTTCTTAGGGTGAAGAATTTCTTAGAGGGTGATTTTAAACTGTGCCTTATATCATATTTAATAGCATGTGATTATGTTGTTGACTAGTGAAACAAATAGAATGGATCATGGGAGAATTGTGTGTTCTAGATTACATTTTTTCTTAAAGTAATTATTTTAATTTTATCTATTGAGATTTTTATATCTTTATATTACATATCAAGATCTAAGCTATTATCTGCATGAAATTTCAGTTTTGCCTTTTTGTTAGTTGCTTCTGCATCTAAAGGTTCTACTAGTAGTGTAGCAGCATGCACAACATTTCATTTGTTCCTATGAAACTAGAATACATTGTATATTCTTGAAAATACAAAGATAGAGAGAGTTTGTAAAATGAAAATAGACCATCAAATTGACCCTTAATAAGTTGTCTAGATAGTGTTATATCATTTAATTTTTGACATCTTATTATTCCTTGTCTACCATTTCATCTATTGTTTAAATTAGTATTATTTTTCAAAACTTAAGCTTCTACTTGATATTTTTATATACTTTGTAGGATTTAGAAGTTGTTAGGGAAGCATACTTTGTATAGTGAGTATATGGAATGCAAAAACAAAGCATGTTATGTGTGTAAGAAGGATTGCATGTTGATTCATGGAAAGATTATTCTTTTTGGAAGTTCTTTTAATTTTTTTCCTCTTAAATTTGTTCTATCGATTTCACACCTGACTAATAGAGAAACTTATACAGAGGACTCATATGGACTGCTACGGAGAGCAACATTGTGTAACCATAATGAAAAGAAATTTATCAGTTCCACTTGAGTGCTCTTGATAGGTTTCCTGATCATTCTGGCAAAAAATTATTATAGCAAATTTTGATGAAAAAACCTGAAAAGGATTTGCAGAAACTAAAACTAAAAAATACCACATGTAGTATATCATTTACTTGCAGCACATATAGTGATCTTGAGCTTAAACAAAATCATAAGAGTAAGAGAAATTAAATACAACTTAATTGTTTGGGACTGAAATCCACATTTACTTTACAAAAGCTACAACTTTTAATTCAAATCCTAAAACTAATGTACCAGTTTCAAAAAGATCAAGCAAACTAAAAAATAATAATTGAAAAAATATTGGCATAAGACAAAAAGAATCAACATAAAAATTTTATATTTTTTTCTTATAGAAAAACACAGAAAGTGTGAAGAAGTAGGAGATAACCAAACAAGAACAGAAAAAAAATTATTACAAAAAAATTATTTTATTGATATAGAAAACAGAGGGAAAAATAAGAATTTTCTTTTGTGCTGAAAAGAGTGAAGAACCGGAAGATAACCAACAAATACAAGAAAAATATTATAAGAAAAAATTTGTTTCACTGGTATAGAATGAACAAATCAAATGGCTATTTATAACAAAAGAAATATTTGAGTTTTGGAAAGTTATTTATTAATTAGGTGAGAATGTAATTACTTAATTATAGATTAGTATTTAAAATGTATCTATTTAATAGTTTGGCATAAATGAGTAAATATTTTTCATATTACATACCAAAAAAATATATAATAATAATGGTAGGGCTATAATTATTCTACTAAAAAATCTTAGGATCCGAAAATCTTTAGTAAGTAAAAAGTAAAGGTAAGGAATAAATTAGTAAAGGTAAGGATTAACTTTTCTACTATAAATTTTTTGGGCAAAAAACATAAATATACCATTTAAGAATATAAATAACCCTTATATAACAATAGTTTGATTTTACACCAACATAGCAATACAATCTTTACAAAACAATACAAAATAAAAAAAAAGGGTAAAAAAAACCAACGGCACATTTCTTTAATAAATAAGATGTTAATTCCTTATTTTTCTCCATTTTGTTATTTACTTTCCATAAATATATCTAGCATTATTTAATGTTTCTCTCTCATAATCTCAAAATATCTTAATCATTAATTAATATCATTCTTTTTTCCATAGATAATTCTAAAAAATGCTTAAAAATTGATTGTTATTTTAAATTATTTTGAATAAACATTTTTTTTCCAGAATAGTATCTTATGTTATAAATGATCTGCAAAATTATTCGATTGTCAAGCATTTTTCAAAATGGTGATATTCTTTACAATTGTTAATTTTATTTTATTAATTCCAATAGTGTTGGTTTCGTTGCGGTTTAAAAAGATAATTTCGAACAAAAAAGATGTAAATCAATTAACACAATATTGATATAATAAATGTTAGTATATTATATAATTTCACGTTGTCACGACCCAAAAATGGACGTGATGGCACTTGTCTATTCCCACCAAGACAAGTCATCCTCAACCCAACGAAAATGAAAGAAAATCATAAATAAATAAAGCAAGAACAAGACAAAGGCGGAAAACTCATTCATTCTAAATAACCCCAAAACCTGGTTGTCACGTGTACAAGCCTTTAAAGTAAATACAAAATTTGAAAGATAAATACAAGTCCCAGTCTTTGTTTCTCAAGTAGAACAAAGCTTATAGAAAAAGGAAAGAAAAGGGCCCGCCAAAGTGACAAGAAACTACCTCTTCAGTCCTTGACAAGCCTCGAAAATCAGGAGAAGAAGATCACACGTGTCAGGGCTCGGAACCTACACAAGTGTAGAAGCAAGGAGTGAGTACCACCAACACGGTACCCAGCAAGCAACCTAATAAACTAGGAAACCTAGCTAAATCGAATACTCCTTTCCATCCCAACCAAACCTCCACAAACTACAACATGCACAGAAATCAACCCAACCTAACAATTCTACAATAAACAGGTCTCAAGGCTCAAGATCAAGATCAACAGTCACATTTCAACAATCGATAGGCATCAAGTCACTTACACTCATGTAAAGGCATTTCAAGCCCAAATAATAAAAGTTCAACTCACATATCAAACAAACAATTCAATCCACATCAAATAGCTCAATCATATGCATCATATAAGTCAAGTGTATGCATCAAATAGATTGATCACAAGTCAACATTGGCCGGAACCATTTCCCTTTGGCTCAATGTCACTAGCTGAAACCATTTCCCTTCGGCTTTCACATTAATTCACTTGCCAGAACCATTTTTCTTCAGCATTTATATCATTAGCCGGAACCATTTCCCTTCGGCTTTCATCACAACATATCACTTGCTGGAATCATTTCCCTTCGGCATTTATATAACTATCCAGAACCATTTCCCTTCAGCTTTGATCACAAAACAACACTTGCTGGCAAAGACCTTGGCATCATAGCACTTGTCGGTAAAGACCTCGGCAACGTAGCACTTCTCGGCAAAGACCTTGGCATCATTAATCATCACATGTCTCATCACGGTGTTCATAATCAATGTACACAAGCCATATAACACCTCACGGAAGAGACAACAATTCATATCACACAAACAACTTTCATGCTATCAACATTTCATCAATCAAATAGGGGTCACAACAAGGCAATTCACAATTGTCATTATCATCAAGAAGCCTTTTTATTTCCCCCCTTTTGTTGGTTAACAATAATCAAGTGAAACCAAAATAGCCCTTCACCTCATTCCCGATTACTCCTAACACATAAGCAATGAAGAGAAATAAGTAATTCAACCAAATTCCAAAGTTTAAGAGATCACTTGCCTCAAATCAATCAATTAATCACTCCAAGAGTTGAGTCTTCCCCTTCCGAATCACTTCCAAAGCCACACAATCTATAATAACCAAGTATTCACAATGATCTACCGGAAATCACAATACCCACACCAATTATCGTGAAAAGTAGATCAATCAACACAAACCCCAATTTGAAAAAAAAGGGTTTGAATCAAGAAAATAATACTTGAAAACATTACTTAAGGCTTAAGGAACTCATTAGAGAAAATCATTTCAAAAAAGGGATTGAAATCACTTCAAAATCACCATTTTAGTTAAGAACTTGAGTTCATGAAGAAAAACCTCCACATTCACCAATCAAAACCTCACATTTTGATGTTAAAACTCATAATTAATCAATGGAAAATGAAGGTTTAGGATTAAGAAGGCTTACCCAAATGATCTAGCATAGAAAATCCCTTCAAAAATTGCCACCAAGATTTCCCCAAGTTCAAAAATGGTGAAATGGGGCTTAAACCCCGAAATTGCAGGCCAAAACCCTCTCTGATGTCGCAAAAGCGACCAGGGGTTCGCTGAAGTAAACCTTGCTAAAAACACGGGTCTCGCTAAAGAGAAGCCTCCTTCGCTTAAGTGAAGAGACTCTCGCTTCTGCGAAGCTCGCTTAAGTGGCCAGCCTTCGCAAAGTGAGTCATGCAGACACTAGCAAAACTCAGCCAACTCTCAAACATCAAATCGATCCTTTAGATTAGTTCGACAGCCCGTAAACACAAACCAGATATGCAAATTAATTATACACGACGTTTCGGACTAGATGAAATCCTCAAAACACGAATCCAAGGTCTCCTTGACCCGACATCTGTGAGAATCACAAGAAACTAACTCAATGCCTAAAAAGGCTAAAACAAGCTCGGGACCTCTCAAAAACCACTTCTAGGCGTAAAATCATCCTCTGAATCCAACGAAACTCTCAGAATTCTGATCTAAGCATCCGAATCCCGAATGTTGACCAAAGTCAACCCAAAGGCTAAAATTCCACAATTTCACAACTTAGGACCTCAAATCCTCAAAAAGACTTGGAATCAGAAACCGACAACTCTTACAGATCAGATTCCACATTCTGAAACAAATGAAATTGACGAAATTCTATTCCGACACTTGAAACTCCAAAAGACTCTAAACACCACTTTTAAGCTACTTAAGCCTTTCAAAACTCAAAATTACCAAAATTCTCAACTTTTTACTCAAAGTTTGGAACCAACTTCCAAAACTTAAACAAGAAACAACCCGGGGGCAATTTGGAGAGGGTAAAATGGTAATTTTTACAAAAATACAAAAGATGACCAACAGGTCATTACACATGTTGTGGTAATATATGATATAAGTTAGTACATTATATGATATGATATCTCATTGGAAGTATTTATTTTAATAAAAATTGATATATTAAATGAAATCTTGTTGACATGATATATCGTATAAGTTAGTATATTATATAGTGAATATATGGTAGTATTTATTTCAAGGAAAGTTGGGAGTATATTATATGATACAAACCATGTTGGTATGATATATGATATAAGTTATTATTTTATATGGTGCCTATATGCATACAACTTATTTCAATGAAGGTTGGTATATTATTTGATGCCATGTTGGTATGATATATGATATAAGTTAGTATATTATAGGCTTAAGTTATCGAGGACCTCTTAAAGTTGTACACATATTTCATTTGGACACTTATTCAACTTTATACCTATTGAAGTTTGAACACCTACACTGCAAGAAATTTACTACCTTTTGGATGTAAAAAAATTTGTGAAAATTTTAACAGATTCGTATATAAAATGGTATATATTGAGGTATATTGTTTGATTAAAATATGATGTAATACTCTTGCTAAATTGATAGCCTGAACACCAACTTTATATCACAATTTATATCATCTAATGTATCGTTTGTTTATAATTTTATAAATATTTCTTTATCCAATTAGTAATTTTATACCACAATGAACACCAACATTTTTATCAAATATTACCTTTCAGTTCCAACACTAGAATGAACAACACCACATTTTGCGAAATATAAATTTTCAGAATTCCAAGAAGGACTAAAAATTAGGCACAATGAAGTACAAAGATAAAAAAATCATCAAAAATAATAAAATTTTATTCAACCGTATGACAAAAAACCTTTTCAAAATAAGATAAATTGATGGTATGTGAACTTCTACATAAAATCATTATCATACAATACTCCTTCGAATCAACAATGGAACCTCTTTCTCCTTGCCCTGATAGACTTTTTATTATCAATAACAAGATTTCTCTTTCATATTTCACTTACGGGGGATGAAGTAAATGCATTCAACTTGAAATTTGATCTCGAACTGAAAATCAAAAGCAAACCTTCTTGCTACCTTCACAAGTAGAGTTTGTATTGTGTATGTGCAAGACATCAATGATGCACCTAACAGAGCCAATGTCCCAAGGAAAATAGGCGATGAGAACATGTGATCAAGGCCGAGGGTGATCCACTTCGAAAAGAAAAAACCGAAGAGAGGATGATCTTCAAAAAAATTCTAAATGACAAATTCTGGAACCTCGCCTTGGCTAATGATAGAACTTCCTGTAGGTAAGGAACGAACAGAAAATAGAAAGAAATAAGAAGTTTATGATGAATGACATTTAATTGTATTCCTTCGTAAAAAGGGTAACAAGAGAGAGAAAGTGATATATTTATTAAAGGAGCGTATCCAAATATAACTGTGATTAAGATTCTAAAAAGTAAATAAAATAAAAGGTAAAATATGAGTCTCATAAAACCAGCCCACTATCCAATAAAATAGATCTTAAATCGCGTAGCTATTTATTTTATATTAAATTGTCATATTTGTAATTAAAATGTTAATGTTATAAATAAAAAGACTAAAATAATATTATGTAAATTAAGATCTTAAATAGTATATTCTTGTAATTTTTTCAAATTTTTTAGTATTGGAATTTTAACAATACATACAAAGAACTTTGATGTAATTCTAAATATATTAGACTTCTTTGTAGAGTAACTAAGGAGACATATTCAAATTAAACAAAAAATTATATAATGTAATGTATCTTAATTTTTTTAAAAAAATAAATTTATATAAAAATATATATAATTGTAATGACCCTCATGATCGTTTTGTGTTTTCTGCATGTTTTTTCTATTTTACCCCTTTCAGTAGCTTATATATGATTTTTATGACATGCGGGGATGGCTGACACAATTTTCGACGTGACAGACGAGTAATGTAAGTTTCTGAGTTTTGAAAGTTTAAAGTTTGACCAAAGTCAATATTTCAGGTAATTAGCTCAAAATCAATTTTTGACAGTTCTGTTAGGTTCGGAAGGTGATTTGTAACTTAGTTGGGCTATTAATTTTGTGTCTTGAGGCATTCGAGGTGATTTAGGTCTTGGATAAGATTTTTGAAAGTTTACTCTTTTGGAGGGGAGGGGGGGGGGGAGCTAAGAAATGGTTAAAGGCTAAACCTGTAAACTCTATCACCTCATGAGATGACCTAGCTAAAAAGTTTCTTACATGATTCTTTTTCATCTGGAAAGACTGGAAAGTTCATAAGTGAAATCCTAGGTTTTAGACATTGGAGAAAACTTATGATGAGCTCTTCGTGCTCCTCAATCGGTTGGCAACAAATAATCTAGAATGGAATGGATATTCAAGTAGGGTTATAGTGAATAATAATCTTTATCCCAATGTGGCCTTGTTTTAGTGTTAGTGTTATCCTTCGCTGGACAATCATGCTCCCTTGTTGGACTATTTGACTATGGATGTTAGCTCATTCTAAATTCTTTTTGAGATAGTTGATGATCCAATGGGGAGAAAAGTCTATTGAAATGACAAAAAAAGTAATAATCCAACTTTTGATGTGATAAGTTTGATCATAAGCGCTTTTGTTTAACTATTCATTGTCAGAAACTCACTTGTCTTCTTGTTACTCTTTTCACAGAAAATAGTCATTTCCAGACGTATAGTTTATTTGAAGGAAAAAAACTAAAAGGGGGAGGGGGAAGAATTGGTTGATTTAAATTTTTGCAAACAAGTGGGACCTTTTTAGAGATCACTGGCATATACATCACACAAGAAGTCTCTAAAGAGTAGACTTAATAATTTGTGTTTTATAGCATGTGATTACGTTGTCAACTAGTGAAGAGTTTTTTTTATCTTTATATTACATATCAAGATCTAAGTTATTATTTGTGTGGAATTTCGATTTCCTCCCTTTGTTAGTTGCTTCTACATCTATAAGTTCTACTTGTTGTGTAGCAGCTTGCATAACTTGCATTTGACATCTAATATGCTTTGTCTACTATTTCATCTGTTGTTTATATTAGTATATTATTTTTCCTAATGTAAGCTTCTACATGGTATTTTCATGTACTTCGTAGGATTTAGAAGTTGTTGGGGAAGTATTCTCTGTATATGGAGGAGATGAAATGTGTGAATGAAGCATGTGATGCATGTAAGAAGGACTGCATATTGATTCATGGAAAGAGGATTCATTCTTTCTTTAAAGTAATGACTAACGAACATTATATTGCATACGAATTTTGGTAAAGTGTGATTCTTTGAGTATGCTTGGTTTCTCGACTTAGTTTATAGTACTCATTTTCAATGTATAGATTGGTTTTGAAGTTGATATACGGGAGTTGTTGCACCCCCTCCTTCTTTAATTTCTCCAATCTCTTTTCAATTTTTATCACCTAAGTTTGTTCTATCAATGTCACACTTGACTGATCACGAAATTGATAAGAGGACTCAAGTGGACGTCAACGGAGAATAAAAAAGTGAACCACTATGTGGTTACACACTATTAACCTCCGTAGAAGTCCAGTAGAGTCCTCTAGATCAGTTTCTTGATCAGTCCGGTGTGAAACAGATGTAGAAAGCTGTGATGAAAAAAATGGAAAGGAAATTGCAAAAACATAAACTAAGAAACACCACATGAATTTGCTATATTTTCTATAGAATTCGATATTGAAATGTACATTTACTTTACAAAAGCAATAAATTTTAATTTAAACTCCAAAATAAATGTATCATTTTCAAAAAGATCAAGAAAATAAAAATAATAATTGCAAAAATATAAGCATAAGATAGAAACAATCAACATAAAAAATTTAACTTTTTTTTTGTCATAGAAAGACATAAAAAGATCTGTAGAGAAACCATTAGAAAGAGAAGGTAGAAAAAGAAGGATAAATATAATTTTTCTTACTAAAAAGAGTGAAGAACTAGGAAATAACCAACAACAATAAGTAAAAGATTATAACAAAAATATTGTTTGACTAGTATAGAAACCAGAAAAAAGATAATTTCTCTAGCTGAAAAAAGTGAAGAATTGGAAAATAACTAACAAGAACATGAAAAAGATTATAAGAGAGTTTGTTTCACTAGTATAGAATGATCAAATGGAATGACTATTTATAATCAAAAAAATATCTGAGTTTTGGAAAGTCATTTATTAGTTAGGTGAGAATCTAATTACTTAATTATAGTTTAGTAATTAAATTGTATGTATTTATTAGTTTGGCATAAATGAGTAAATATTTTACATATTACACACCAAAATCAAATGAAAATAATGATAAGGCAATAATTATTCTACTAGAAAATCTTGGGACCCAGATATCATTAGTAAGTAAATAGTAAAGGTAAAACTATAATTGTTCTTCTATAAAAAATTTAGTATTGGAATATTTACAATGCATACAAAGAACTTTTTTAAAAATATATATTTTTCTTTGTAGAAGAACTAAGGAAACATGCTCAAATAAAAAATTATAAAATGTATTTGTCATGCCCCGAGCCTACACCCTGGACATGGCCGGCACTTGAGAACCATCTCGGATCCCCAAGCGAACCCTTGGCTTGGCTAACTACTTAGCGGAATACTTACTTGAGCAATGATAGGCTTCAAACATATTAAAATCTGTTCAAATCAAAGACTCATATCATAAAATATGGAAAATACTTAATAACACTACTTATAGTTTTGAAAACAACTCAAAGAGAGTAAATATTGAAAAACACCTCGACTCTGTCTATCTATGAAGCCTCTACTATATATAGACGAGTGTCGGGACAAGACCCACAACTCCTTAACAGAACTGCTACTAACTACTTATAAAACTGGAGTCCTCCGAAAGTAAGGAGACCTTACTCGAAATCTGACGAGAAGATGAAGTGATCTCAACGAAACTCCGGTTGAGGATCCTAAGTACTTGTATCTGCATCATAAAAGATGCAGGTTAAATGACATCAGTACATTGAATGTACGAGTATGTAATATAGCTAAGTAGGTAAATAAGTAAAATGAAAGTACTGAAAATAAATAAAGATATGGGTAACTCAACCGAATGCAAAGAGATAAAGGACGAAACAATTAAAGCTTTACAAATACACTTGCTCACCTCTGATCTCATAAAACTCATAAGTATATAGAAAACACTTTAACTTTACCTTGGGCTCAAAACTGAATGTAAAGAATTAAATGAATAAAGTCAATTTAAAACTTCCCAAATGCTAACTCATCTCTGAAACTCAACTTCTCAAATAATATGAAAGAAAATTAATATACTTTACTCTAGGGAGTTTCTCTAACCGACAACCATCACTATGAGCTATGTGATGATACAACGTAACATCCACGCTGCCAGAACGGTCCTATACTTGCCAGGTATAAGACTCTCAAACTCACTAAGTGGATCCACTAAGTACTATATGTAAGGAAATCATCTAAAAAGTATGAATCCTTTACCCATGTTGGCTATATGATTTATGGAGGTTGTGAGTTGTTTGAACTTTCCCCCATATCGGTGCTCAATACTACTCCCAAAATCTATTACTTTGTTCATCTCAATGTTTAAAAACGTTATCTTTTTTGGGTTTGAGGTAATTGCTCAAACTAATCCTCTTAAAGAAATAACTGCTCTGGAGTATCTCAGTACTCAATAAAACTCATTTAGAAAACAAAGTTTCTCTTTTCAATTTCTTTAAAAAGTGAACTCTTTGGGAATTACATAGTTCCATATATTCTTTCTCAAAAACTTGTCTTTAAAACGTTTTACTCAAGACTTCTGTAAAATTCTTACTCAGAGCTTCTTTTAAAACTCTTACTCAAAGCTTCTTTAAAACTCTTATTCAAAACTCATTTTTGTTTTCTCAAAAAAATCAATTAAAGACAAAAGGTTGACTCTAAAAGATTCTCCAACTTTACAATTCAAAACAGGGTCCATGCTTGAATATAGACATGAACAAATCAATTCAAGGATCTCAATAACAATATGGAAAACTCAATACTCAGATTTCATTAACTCTGAACTTATAGATACTACTCATCTCAAGGATACTAAAACAATAGGGTTCATGATGAATTATAGGCATGAACAATTCCACTCAAGGATACTCAACAATGCATATACAACTACTCAAGAAAATTCGAATAGAACCCAACAATGAACTTATCTCAAGAATACTCAAAATCATGGAATAAACCCTAGATTACTTTTCTCTAAAATTCTGATATACATAGGGCATGTGGACAAACTGGTCTAACACTATGATAGCCTTACATACCTGATTATGAAGCTATTCGACTAAAACTTTGATGGAGACTTGATTTTCCTTGAGCCCGAGGAAGAACATTAACTTTCTTGAAGGAAACCTTTGGTCTTGGAATCTTGGTGTTTGATCTTGAGAAAAGGTATTCCTTTATGAAGTTTCTAAAGTGGAAGAACTTGGGAAAATCTTGGGTGGAAGGATTCTCTTAGTAACTTGAATTTTTGGCATGAACGTTTTAGGGTTCTTGATGGAGAAGAGGAACTCTAGGTGATTTTTAAGAGAAATCCTAGATACTTGAAGTTTAGATTAATGAATTTGAGAGGACAACTTATTATTTGAATGATATACATCGTTAAAACACTCAAAAACTACTTAGAATAGGGTTAAAAAGTTTATAAAAAGACCTAAGTAACCCTAGGACGTGTGCAGGAAGTTTCTGAAAAAAATCAGTCTACGGTTCGTCAAACAATCTACCATTCGTAGGTCAAGTCGTAGGTCTATGACTGCCTGACAGGGCTTCACTAATATGGGCATCACCTTTTACTCCAAACTCGTATAGACGGAAACTTGGTGGTGTTGGAAAGATGATTCATAGACCTTTGATTTGATAGGTTGTGAGCCACCTAGTTCTTTATGAGCTGAGAGATATGGTCATATGAAATTGACCTAAGTAAAATCGTTTCTCAAAACTTGATCGGTAAGGGAGCTTTCAACTCAACTTTGTGCTATGGGTTTCTTGTGACCTTAATTAGGTGTCAAAATGTTGGGGTGTAGTTTTAGAAAGGGTGTAAAAATACTAAAATAATCCCTCTTAAAAACTGATAGAAGTCATCTACGGAAGGCCATTTACGATCCGTACAAAAATCTATGGACCGTAGACCCTCTCGTAGAAAACATGTTGAATTTCTGGGTGTCGGAAGTTGGGGACTACGGATCCTTTCTACGGTCCGTAGACCCTTCTACGGGTCGTACTGAAGGGTTGTAGAAAGAATACTGGGGCATGGGTTTCAGGACTTGACCTACGAATCAAGTTTACGAGTCGTACAAAGTTATACGGCCCGTATGCATGGTCCGAAGAACTCAATTCTCTTTATTGAATTCTAAACTTTGACTCTACGAGTCCATCTACGATCCGTGAAAAGGTGTACGGGCCGTTGATGCCCTCCGTGACACTAGTCTGAAGAAAAATTTTAAGGTCTGATTTTTGGGTAGAATTTTTGGGGTGTTACATTATCTCCCCCTTGGGATCATTCGTCCTTGAATGATGGTTAAATTGAGAATGGAAGGGAAATGCGTCACTATCACTACCTCTATTGACTTCTGAGCTTGCTTACCAATATAGGCAGAACTGATTCACACTGAGAGTTTTGAAACTAGACTAGAGCACACTTGGCACGAACGCTCAAATAAGATTTCAATATTACAGGTCATGACATGAACTTTCTAAGAATCTCAATAGGAGCATGAACTCTCTCCCATCTATCATAACTCAACTACTATCGATAACATTGCTATCAAAACTGAAAAGGATTACTGAAAGAACTTTAGGGCATAAGATCATAAGCACGATTCATTCGAGATATCTGATATAAGAATATGCATGACATAACATTATGTTGCTAGTCATTTAGATCAAATAATGAATTTGCAAAACTGAGCGTACTATGAGACATGAGTGCTTATTTAAATAGGTTCATATCACGAGGCTGATATCCATAACTTTATGGAGTAAGATTGAGATCAATGGGCTAAAGTTTTTGCCCCTCATTCTGGAAACTGAGCATAGATGTGAATCTGTCTGAAGTGTACGAGCATAGGTCATGAACATAATTCTTATATTAGAAACATCAACAGGATATTGTAACATTTGAGGAATACGCAAGAGTATGAATGGATCGATATAACACTTTAACTCTTTCTGAACACATTACTATCCGACTCTGAACACTTGACTTGGTTTCTCATCTTATCATCTCCCCCTTAGGTCTAAAGCTGATACTTTAAAGCTATGGGGGGTCTATTCCATCATCTCTAAACTGATCTACATTCACTTTACTCTAATACTTGAAAAAGACTTAGCTCAAGGCTTTTGAACCCTCCATGTGAAAGTACTAAGGTTCCTTCTAAGACCTCTCTATGAGATACAACTCTTAACTTTTTTTCGGTTTCAAAGAAAACTTTCTATAACCGCTACCTGCATTTATGTATAAAGTCGTTTAATCTAAATCTCAATAGTCTGATTTCTCCTTCTTGGCCCACTAATACCGTCTTTCTAAGTTCATATCTAGCTAACTGGAGGAAACTTGAACTATATTTGAAAGGCTCATCATTGACTATATATGATCTCTCCAACCAAACTCTTAAGGGTAATAAATAATGCTTACATGAGACTATTCCACATTGCTAGCTCAAATATACTATCTAGGCACACATGAAAAATTATTAACTTAATTGGAACCTCATCTGACTACCTACGATCTCAGGTTTACCTCTTGATGCTCTTGCTAATCTAATGGCTTAGCCACACTCCCTTGCTCTCATCTAAGAGTCATAATACCACACTTGTACCACTCACATTCATTGCAACTAACACCTTAATTCCTCACCTACTCAATGTCAAATCTATCGGATCAAATCTCAAAACTAACATCATCACATTCAGGTTGCCATCCTTTTGATCACGACACTCATCTCAAATTCAAGCTTAGTGTCTGTTACTAAACACGGATATCAATATAATTGCTCGCTTACTAAACTAACTTACAACTACTAGATAAACTTAAGAAACACTTACCTACTAAGACCTCATGACAAGTGGTAAATCATTATCTCTTTGTCTACATACTTACAGATTACTGTCATAGTCCTTTTCACAACTTAAGTACTATTTACCCACTTACTATACATCATTACTTAATTACTTCTATAATCCTCTAAATACTGGGCTCTCCTTTCAAAAATCATAAGCCTAGCTTAGATCTATCACCTCATGAATACTTCGCTCCTCTATTCAACACCTGTACTTGCTGATACTAATGGATTAACACCTCATCATAAACTTCTCTCTAGTTAAAGTATACTCTAACTCATCCATACTAGTAACTCGTATTCTACCTTCTATCATGAAATCTACATAAACTCATCACTTCTCAATCTACACATAAGGGAAAACTCCTCATTAATAACTTACTAGGAGCATGGTTATAACTACACACTTTACTCAATAACTATCCACATCCCTTAGGTTACTACATGACTTCTAAATGTATACTTCTAACTCTAGGCACTTCTACTACTTACTGGCTTATAACATCACAAATCTTACTATCCTTCGGGTGAAAATACTACCCAAGTTCTAAAACACACTTCCTCATAAGGGTCTCAACTGAAACAAGGTTTAAAGAAGAGAGTCTAAGAGTAAATTTTTCTTGTAGCTCGAACGCACTATTCATATGAATAGAGTGCATTCTTTTAAATCTCAACACTTAAGCTCGCTCACGGGCTTCTCTCAAGCCCCTCTCGATCTCATGACTTTCTGAAGACTTTTGCTAGGAGTAATTTATCGATAAGGATTTGGACTTTGTTTTTCAACTACCTTGAGTATGAGGGGTAGTCAAACAGATCTGAGAAACACACGAATCTGAATAAGTTCTTTATGACATAGTTCTATTGCACGATTCAGAGTATGAAAGAAGGTAAACTTTTCTTAAATGTCTGTAGTCCCTCATTTATTGAAGTGGGGCCCTCACAACCATAAATAAGATCCTACTGACATGGCTTCATAGACACCCTAGGACACTTGAACTCTGTGCTCTAATACCAAGTTTGTTACACCCCGAACCTACACCCTGGACGTGGCCGGCACTCGAGAACCATCTCTGGTCCCCAAGCGAACCCTTGGCCTGGCTGACTACTTAGCGAAAGACTTACATGAGCAATGATAGGCTCCAAACATAATAAAATTTGTTCAAATCAAACACTCATCTCAGAAAATATGGAAAATACTTAATAACACTACTTATAGTTTTGAAAACAACTCAAAGAGAGTAAATATTGAAAAACACCTCGACTCTGTCTATCTATGAAGCCTCTACTATATATAGACGAGTGTCGGGACAAGACCCACGACTCTTCAACAGAACTGCTACTAACTACTTATAAAACTGGAGTCCTCCAAAAGTAAGAAGACCTCACTCGAAAGCGGACGAGCAGATGAAGTGATCTAGACGAAACTTCGGTTAAGGATCCAAAGTACCTGTATCTGCATCATAAAAGATGCAGGTCGAATGACATCAGTACATTGAATGTACGAGTATGTAATATAGGTGAGTAGGTAAATAACTAAAATGATGGTACTCACAATAAATAAAGATATGGGTAATTCAATCGAATGCAAAGAGATAAAGGACAAAACCGTTAAAGCTTTACAAATACACTTGCTCACCTCTGATCTCATAAAACTCATAAGTATATAGAAAACACTTTAACTTTACCTTGGGCTCAAAACTGAATGTAAAGAATTAAATGAATAAAGTCAATTTAAAACATCTCAAGTGCTAACTCATCTCTGAAACTCAACTTCTCAAGTAATATGAAAGAAAAATAATATACTTTACTCTAGGGAGTTTCTTTAACCGACAACAATCACTATGAGCTATGTGATGATACAACGTAACATCCACACTGCTAGAACAGTCATATACTTGCCAGGAATAAAACTCTCAAATTCACTAAGTGTATCCACTAAGTACTATATGTAAGGAAATTATCTAAAAAGTATGAATCCTTTACCCATGTTGGCTACATGGTTTATGGAAGCTGTGAGTTGTTTGAATTCTCCCCCATATCGGTGCTCAATACTACTCCCAAAATCCATTACTTTGCTCATCTCAATGTTTAAAAACGTTATCTTTTCTGGGTTTGAGGTAATTGCTCATACTAATCCTCTTAAAGAGGTAGCTACTCTGGAGTATCTCAATACTCAATAAAACTCATCTAGAAAACAAAGTTTCTCTTCTCAATTTCTTTAAAAAGTGAACTCTTTGGGAATTACATAGTTCCCTGTACTCTTTCTCAAAAACTTGTCTTTAAAACTTTTACTCAAGACTTCTGTAAAATTCTTACTCAAAGCTTCTTTTAAAACTCTTACTCAAAGCTTCTTTAAAACTCTTGTTCATAACTCATCTTTGCTTTCTCAAAAAATTCAGTTAAAGACAAAAGATTGACTCTAAAAGATTCTTAGACTTTACAATTTAAAACAGGGTCCATGCTGGAATATAGACATTAACAAATTAATTCAAGGATCTCAATAACAATATGGAAAACTCAATACTCAGATTTCATTAACTCAGAACTCATAGATACTACTCATCTCAAGGATACTAAAATAATAGGGTTCATGATGAATTATATGAACAATTCAACTCAAGGATACTCAACAATGCATATACAGTAACTCAAGAAAATTGGAATAGAACCCAACAATGAACTTAACTCAAGAATACTCAAAATCATGGAATAAACCCTAGATTACTTTTCTCTAAAATTCTGATATACATAGGGCATGTGGACAAACTGGTCCAATGCTATGATAGCCTTACATACCTGATTATGAAGCTATTCGACTAAAACTTTGATGGAGACTTGATTTTCCTTGAGCCCGAGGAAGAACATTAACTTTCTTGAAGGAAACCTTTGATCTTGGAATCTTGGTGTTTGATCTTGAGAAAAGAAATTCCTTTATAAAATTTCTAGAGTGGAAGAACTTGGGAAAATCTTGGCTGGCAGGATTCTCTTAGTATCTTGAATTTTTGGCATGAACGCTTTAGGGTTCTTGATGGAGAAGAGGAACTCTAGGTTAGTTTAAAGAGAAATCCTAGATACTTGAAGATTAGATTAATGATTTTGAGAGGAAAACTTGTTACTTAAATGATATACATCGTTAAAACACTCATAAATGACTTAGAATAGGGTTAAAAAGTTTAGGAAAATACCAAAATAACCCTAGGACATGTGGAGGAAGTTTCTAAAATAAATCAATCTACGGTTCGTCAAACAATCTACCATTCGTAGGTCAAGTCATAGGTATATGACTGCCTGACAGGGCTTCACTAAAATGGGCATAACGTTTTACTCCGAACTTTTATTGACAGAAAACTTGGTGGCATTGGAAAGAGGATTCATAGACCTTTGATTTGATAGGTCGTGAGCCACCTAGTTCTTTATGAGCTGAGAGATATGGTCATTTGAAGTTGACCTAAGTAAAATCTTTTCTCAAAACTTGATCGGTAAGGGAGCTTTCAACTCAACTTTGTGCTATGGGTTTCTTGTTAGCTTAATTAGGTGTAAAAATGTTGGGGTATAGGTTTAGAAAGGGTGTAAAAAAACTAAAATAATCCCTCTTAAAAACTGATAGAAGTCATCTACGGTCCTTACAAAAGTCTACGGACCGTAGACCCTCTCGTAGAAAACATGTTGAACTTCTGGGTGTCTGAAGTTGGGGTCTATGGATCCTTTCTACGGTCCGTAGACCCTTTTACGGGTCATACTAAAGGGTTGTAGAAAGAGTACTGGGGCATGGGTTTCAAGACATGACCTACAGATCAAGTTTACGAGTCGTACAAAGTTATACGGCCTATAAGCATGGTCCGTAGAACTCAGTACTCTTTACTGAATTCTAAACTTTAACTTAACGAGTCCATCTACGATCCATGAAAAGGTGTACGGGCCGTAGATGCCCTCCGTGACACTAGTTTGAAGAAAAATTTTTAAGCTTCGATTTTTGGTTAGAATTTTCGGGGTGTTACAGTATTGTATTTGGAAGTTGTTTTTTTTTACCATTTTATGTAAAAATACATAACTATTACAACCCTCATAGTTGTTATGTGTTTTCTGTGTGTTTTTCCTACTTTATCCCTTTTAGTAGCTTTTGTATGATATTCGTGACTTATGGGGAAGAATGACGTGATTTCTAAGGTGATCAGACGAGTAATGAGTGGGCTTTTCAGTTTTGAAAATTTAAAGTTTGACCAAGGTTAACAATTCAGGTCAATAACTCATAATTAAATTTAAATAGTTATGTTGGGTTCGGAAGGTAATTTGCGACTTAGTTGGGCAATTATTTGGGTCCTGAGGCATTCGAAAGTGATTTTGGTCTTGGGTTAGATTTTTGGAAGTTTAAATTGAACCCTAGTGGTAGTACGTGATGTAGCAGTATTACTCATTGGCAATGTAAATTCAAATATTGTAAAGTCTGCTATTAAGAAAAGGTGGGTTTTGAAGGAGAACATGGTTTAACTTCTACACATAGGCAGGCAGTTCACATGTTTACCTGATGAAGACCTACAAGTTCATCTCCAAAACTTTTTGGAAATCACTGACACATACATCACTCAAGCAGTTTCTAAAGAGTATGTAAGATTCGTTGTATAAGTAAGATTAAACCACTGGTCGTAAATCAATCTATGGGTCGTAAATTAAACTTGTAGAAAGAAATTTTAAGACTTAAAATTTCATCCTGAATCACACGGATGGGATCTTTCGGCCGTAACTCAAACTACGGTTCGTTGGCCCCGTGGATTGTTCCGACAGCTTTTCAGTTAAGGTTGTTTTAGTCTTTTCCCACTCTTTTAATTCCTAAAACATGATGTTTTAGCTTATCCTAAGTGGGGTTAAGGGAAATTTAGTTGACTAAACATCCTCATTCATGCTTAGAATCATCATAACATTATGTTTTAAGTTCTCTCAAGCAAGAACTAGGGTTCCTCATCTTCAAGCTTGTATGTTGATGATATGATCTATATGGGTTCATCTTACTCTCTTGTATGTGATTTCAAATCTTCTATGATGAAAAAATTTAAAATGACAGATTTGGGTGTGTTGCATTATTTTCTTGGACTTAAAGTGAAGCTGGAAGATCAAGATGGAATTTCCATTTTTCAAACGAAGTATGCCACTGATCTTCTCAAAAGATTTAACATGCAACGATGTAGTTTAGGCTTAAAATATGGTTAAAACAACGTAGTTTGGGGTACCAAACACTTTGGAAAAAGACCACATTGACTCTAACTCAAAAATTGATGAAGGGCCTCACAGGAAAGGCTTCACGAGCAGTCTAATGCTTCACAGCCCGTACAACCGGTCGTGAAGCTTCACCAGCTTGACAGCGCTCCACTAAAACGGGCATAACTCTTTACTCCAAACTTCAAAAGAAGAAAATTTGGTGGCGTTTGAAAGATGACTCAAAGACCTTTAATGTTATAGGTAATGGGCTACCTAATTCATTTTATGTTGAAAGATATGGTCAATTAAACTTGACCCAAAACTTCAAGTCTAACAAGCCTCTTTCACGAGCCACTTCACGGATCGTGTGAAGCTCCATGGGCCGTTTAGGCGACTTTGGTTCTTCAAAGTAGTCTTAGGGTTGCAAACTCACTTAAAATTGATGAACTAACCTTCAAAACAGGCTTCACGGGTCGTCTAGAGCACCACGGCCCGTCAAGTGGGTCATGAAGGTGCTCTGCCCAATAGGGCTTCACTAAAACGAGCATAACATTTTTCTCTGGCTCGAAATTGGGCAAACTTTGTGGCGTTGGAAATATAACTAAAAGAACTTTGATTTGATAGCTCATGAGCCACCTAATTCTTTATATGCTGAGAGATATGGTTGTTTAAAGTTGACCCAAGTAAAATCTCATATTGAAACTCAATCTGTAAGAAAGCTTTCAAATCAACTTTGTGCTAGGGGTTCTTGTGAGCTTAATTCATATTCAAATCCATTCACACACTAAAGAATTGACCTTAGAATCCAAGAACAATTAATAATCACTCAGTATGGTCTTATATGAATTTCAAGAATGGTTCGAGTCTTAACTTAGAAATTTTTGGGGTGTTACAATATCTCCCCCTTGGGAACATTTGTCCTCGAATGATGACCAAGCTAAGGATTTTTTTATGAAGGAACAAATATAATGCAAGCACTCAAATACTCAAACTCAAGATTAACTTACTCAAACTCGAGAAGGTACTAACTCAGAGATAAGAATAGGGATAGGAATGGTACCTTCAACATCGACACTAGGAGGAATGAATAGGTGCGGTACTTGGCTTTCATATCCTCCTCGGCTTCCCATGTAGCCTCCTCAAAAAATTGATTTCTCCATAAAACTTTGACTGAAGCGACCTCTTTGGTCCTCAACTTGCGAACTTGGCGATCAAGAATTTGGAGAGGAATCTCCTCATAAGATAAACTATCTTTCACCCCAATGTTTTCTGTTGGAACAATGAGTGAAGGGTCTCCCAATCACTTCTTAAGTATAGAAATATGAAACACAGGATGAACGACATCTAACTCATAGGCGATATTACCAACTCTCTTCGCAATCTGATAAGGACCGATGTAACGAGGACTAAGCTTCCTCTTCTTCCGAAATCTCATAACACCTTTCATGGGCGAAACTTTCAAATACACCCAATCATTTACCTCAAACTCCAAATCTTTTCTCCTCGCATCAGTGTATGACCTTTGGTGACTCTGTGCAGTTTTCAACCTCTCTTGGATGGTCTTCACCTTTTCCATATCTTGATGAACTAATTCGGGTCCAATCAACTCAGCTTCACCAACTTCGAACCACCTAATTGGCGATCTACATCTCCTCTCATCGAGGGCCTCATAAGGAGCCATCTGAATACTCGAATGAAAACTGTTATTATACGCAAACTCAATAAGCGGCAAGTGATCATCCCAATTACCTTTGAAATCAATGACACAAGCCCTCAACATATCCTCAAGAGTCTGAATTGTACGTGATTTCACTAGTGGATTCCTTTCACCCATTAGGTCCCTAGAATTAAGTCAATTCTTGAGTTTCTCCATAAATCGTTCAGACCTAGTGTTACTAAATCTTAGGGATCCATTGGAATTCAACTGTTATAGTCTCTATAATGTTAATTATATGTTTCTTGGAGAATTAGTGTAGTCCCATGTATAGAACTCAGAAACCCTAGCTTTTGTTAATGATATGTATTTCATGAATTATCCTTGCTAGGCAAATTAGTCAGACAATCACGCTTCAGAATTCGAATGCCATATCTTTCAGTATATGTATGTTGAATTCTCAGACAATTATCAGTATTTTGAGCTACTCAGTATTACAGTTGCATTTGTGCTTTATATTAATTGGGAGTAGACTTAGCATCGAGTTGGACTAGGGTTCAACATACCCTCAAGTTCTAGAACTACGTGCCATTGTAGGTTTATATGTCCCCTTTGTTGGGCATAAGTTTTAGTGATCACACCACAATCACGCCTTTATACCATGACAAGGTATATAGGGTCCTCTCGATGGGGTTTATACATCGGACTCCACGTTTAGCTCACGTGGTTTATGTCGGTTAATAGTATCTCCCATAATCAGATTCATGTTGCATTGACTATGTATTAAGTATTTATTTCAATATTCAATTCAGCATAGTATATCTTCATGATTAGTACTTGGTCATTGCATCCAGCTCGGATTTCAGTTATGTTTTAGTATATCTATTTCCATGTTCATTTCTTATATTGTTCAGGTTAGCATATATCACGCATGCTCAGTACATTCAAAATACTAACGCACTTTTGCACTAAATTGTTGTATTATGTAGGTTCAGGTGCTCAGCTTCTAGACCACGCTTAGCTCAAATTCCGGTCCGTACTCAGTAGTTTCAGTGGCGAGTCCTCATAGTTCGAGGACAATATACTGCCTGACCATCTGTCTGCAGATGAAAAGCGGTACTAAGGTTCACCTTTGAACCCAAACCTTTCTGAAATGACTTCCAAAACTGTGCGGTGAATTGGGTACCTCTGTCCGAGATGACAGAAAATGGTCCCCATGCAATCTGACCATCTCTTTGATGTACAATCTCACATAATCCTCAGCCGAATCTGTAGTCTTAACGAGCAAGAAGTGGGTTGATTTTGTCATCCTATCCATAATCACCCAAATAGAGTCATACTATCTACGAGACCGCGACAAACCTGTAATAAAGTCCATATTGATCATCTCCCACTTCCACTCCGCCAACTCTATATTCTGAGCTACTCCACAAGGCCTTTGATGCTCAACCTTGACTTGTTGGCAATTTGGGCTCTTTGAAACAAAGTCGGCGATCTCCCTTTTCATACCATTCCACCAATAGACTTCTCTCAAGTCATGATACATTTTTGTAGAACCTGGATGAATCAAATATTTGGAGCTATGGGTCTCTTCCATGATTCTGTCTCGGAGCCCATCAACATTTGGCACACACAATCTGCCTTGATACCTCAACACTCCATCTCCCCCTTTGGCAAAAAGCCATAACTTTCTTCTTATGAACATCCTCCTTCAACTGAAGTAGAACAGGGTCTTGGTCTTTCTTTTCCTTCACTTCAACAATTAATGAGGACTCAACCTCATTCTGAACAATGACACCTCCCTCGCTAGAGTCCACAAGGTGAATTCCCAAACATGCAAGCCTATGCACTTCTTTAGCCAACTTTTTCTTTCCTTCCTCAATATGAGTGGTGCTTCCCATGGATAACCTGCTAAGAGCATCGAAAACAACATTAGCCTTACCTGGGTGGTGGAGAATACTCATGTCATAGTCCTTGAGCAACTCAAGCCATCTCATCTGCCTCAGGTCTAGCTCTTTCTGACTGAAGATGTATTGCAGGCTCTTGTGATCAGTAAACACATCCACATGCACTCCTACAAATAATGGCGCCATATTTTTAATGCAAATAACACTGTTGCCAACTCGAGGTCGTGAGTCGGATAATTCGTCTCATGTATCTTAAGCTGTCTTGAAGCATACACTATGACCTTACCTTTCTGCATCAACACACAATCCAATCCAACTCTGGACGCATCACAATAGATCACAAAGCCATCGGTTCCCTCGGGTAGGGTCAACACTGAGGCAATAGTCAGTCTAGTCTTCAATTCTTGAAAACTTTTCTCATGGGCATCAGACCATTGAAACTTAGTCTTCTTCTTAGTCAACTTAGTCAATGGAGATGATATGGACGAGAATCCCTCTACAAACCTTCTGTAATAACAAGTCAAACCTAAGAAACTCCTTATGTCAGTTGGGGATGTGGGTCTGGGCCAATTCTTTACTGCCTCAATCTTCTACGAATCAACTCGAATATCTTCAACATATATAACATGGCCTAAGAATGCCATAGAAGCAAGAAAAAATTCACACTTCGAAAACTTAGCATACAACTCCCTATCCTTGAGAGTCTCAAGAACAATTCTGAGATTGTTGGCGTGCTCCTCCTCATTTCTGCAGTAGACCAATATATCATCGATAAACACAATCCGAAACATGTCCAAATACTATTTGAACACTCGATTTATCAAATCCATAAATGCTGCAGGAGTGTTAGTCAAACCAAAGGACATAACAAGAAACTCGAAGTGACCATATCGGGTGCGGAAAACCGTCTTTGGGATGTCACATTCTCTCACTTTCAACTGATGATAGCCTGATTTGAGGTTTATCTTTGAGAAACAAGTGGCACCCTGAAGTTGGTCAAACAAATCATCTTTCCTGGGAAGAGGATACTTATTCTTAATGGTGACCTTGTTCAACTGACGGTAGTCATTTCACATTCTGAGGAAACCATTTTTCTTTCGCACGAATAGGACAGGAGCGCCTCAAGGTGAGACACTCGGTCTAATGAATCCGTTATCTAAGAGATCATTCAATTGCTCTTTCAACTTAGTGGGAACCATTCTATATGGTGGAATAGAGATAGGCTGGGTGTCGGGAAGAACATCAATCCCAAAGTCGATCTCCCTATCAGTAGGGACTCCAGGCAGATCATCAAGAAAGACTTCAGGAAACTCATTAACGACAGGAACTGACTTAAGGGGTGGAGTCTCCATACTATCATCTCTAACTCAAACTAGGCGGTAGATACAGCCCTTAGAGATTAACTTCCTGACCCTAAGGTATGAAATGAATTTACCCTTAAGCACTGTTGGACTACCCAGAGACAAACTTCCTCATCTTAGATCTCACATCTGGAACCATCTCCAGAGCATATCTAGACAGTTGAATGAACTTAAAGTTGTACTCTTTAATTCACAGTCAACCCCTCTTGCTTCAGATTCACAAACTCCTCAACCTTTGCTTCCCTCAACTCTTGGGGAAAGAAGTGATCAAGGAATGCACTCTCAAACTCATCCCAAATAGTAGGCTCAGCATCCTCACCACGACTCTCCTCCCACTGATTATACCAAACATTAGCAACATCCTTGAGCTGATAGGAAACCAACTCAACTCCCTCAACCTCAATAGCATGCATCGCCTTCAGAATCTTCCATATCTCATCAATGAAATTTTGAGGATCCTCATCAGCCTTAGACCCTGTGAAGACTGGCGAACTCAACCTCAGAAAATCTCTAATCCTCGTAGCAACAGATGGCTCTTGAGAACTAGACCTAGGAGCTGGAGAGCTCTGGTGACCGGACTGGGTGGCAACTAACTGGGTAAGCATAGCAATTTCTCCCCTAAAATCGGTTTCAGAAGTAGGAGCAGCTTGAGTAGTAGGCATTTGGGGCACCTCGGTAGGCCGCGCAGGTCGACTCCTAATTCTCACCCCTGACTGTGAGGGCATCTCAGACTGTGGAACCTCGGTGCTGGCGGTGTTCCTCTGACTGGCGGTACGTTTTGGAGGCATTATCCATAGATGCATAAACGCACGAATTAGGAAGGAACTTTTATAGAGTTAAACTCTATCGCACGAACTAAGAATATGAAGAAATGAAACAATTTCCATTGTCCTATGGCCTCCTAATTATAAGTGTGGTGCACGACACACCCATAAGCAAGACTCTACTAGATACGGCTTCATAGAAACCCTAGGACTATTGAACTCTGTTCTATGATACAAAGTTTGTCATGCCCTGAGAGGGTACCCTAGGCGTGGCCGGCACTCAAAGACCATTGCTGGTCCCAAGCAAACCACTTGGTTTGATCACTCACTCAATCACTCAATCACTCAGCGGAAGACTTAGATAAAGTGAAGAAGACACTCAAGTGGGCTAACAATCAACAACCGAATAAAAGGATAGTTTAAATACTCAGTTCAAATCAACTAAACATCATAAGAAATTAAAAATAAGAACATCAACTCTACCCTGTCACTCTCTCCGTCACTGTCTATGAAACCTCTAAACTCATCATAAGAAGGTATCGGGATAGGCCCATGGCTACCTCAAAAGAACAACTCTAATAGAGGAAATCAACAAGAAATAAAAGGTCCCTCCGAAAATGAGGTGGTCTCACCAAAAGCAGGAACGGAGTGATCTTCAACGAAGCGCCTGTTGAGGATCTCTAACACCTATATCTGCATCATAAAAAGGATGCATCATCGAATGACATCAGTACATGGAATGCACGGTATGTAAAATAGCTAAAAGGAAATTCGATCAATAATACTCAACATCATGCAACTTGACTCAAGGGATTCAACTCAGAAATCGACTCAACTCAATAAGCATGCGAGTTTAAAAATAACTAATGATTCGAAAAACTGACTCAATGATATGCACCTCAACCAACTCAAACCATTCATTTTTAGGGAGTTTTCCTAACTGACAACCATCACTTATGAGCTGGTGATGATACAACGCTTTGCACTGCCATTGCCGCAGTCGTCCAATACCTTGTCGGAGTAAGGGACGATCAACCTCATTGGATCCACAATCAATCAAAGTCCTCTTTTTGGGAATAGAGAAGCATAGCCTCTATCCTATGCTGACTACGTAGTTTATGGGATTTGAGTTGTTATTTACTCTTACCCAAATCGGTGCTCAATACTTCTCCCAAAAGACTCAATGTGCTCATATGCTCAATCAGATCAATTTATTTGAATCATTTCATCTAGTCTCATTGGACTCTCATCAAACTCAATCTCATCTCAATCATCAATTCTTTCATTTAAAACAGGCTTTCAAACTCATTCATATCTCCTTAAGACTCTATCTCAATGAATTATTTATACTCAAAATACTCATGTTCAAAATAATAGAAGTTTAAGAACCTTTCAGACTTAACTCGGACTCAACTCATTCTCATTCAAAAACGTTCACAAATCATGCTTTAAAAACTCCATCAATGCATAAAATAACCAATGCCAAAAACTCAATTAGGGTTCATGTGAATGAAGACATGAATGTATACCTCAAATACTCAACTAATAGACATCATCAATACCTATGTAATTATACACAAGAACTCAATAGAATTTATAGATAATTCAAGATTTCAATTCATGGAAACTCGAACTCAACTCGACTCAATGAAGATGTAGGGCACGTGGACGAACTCAATCCAACGTTATGCGTAGCCTTACATACCTGGGAAGAACAAAATTCTTGGCGGGATCGATGAAACTAGAAGAACGCTTGAAAACCTAGCTTTTCTCCTCTTGGAACCTTGCTCTAATGTCTTGAAGTGTTAATGAACGTAAAAAGATTGATTAACACTTTCTAAACCCTTAATTTGATGTGAAACGACGTTGTTTAGGCTTAGAACAGGGTTAAAACGACGTAGTTTGGGGTACCAAACACTTTAAGAAAAGACCACTTTGACCCTAACTCAACAACTGATGAAGGGTCTCATAGGAAAGGCTTCACGAGCCGTCTAATGTTTCACGGCCCGTACAGCCGATCGTGAAGCTTCATCAGCCTGACAACGCTTCACTAAAATGGGCATAACCGTTTACTCTGAACTTCAAATGGAGCACATTCGGTGGCGTTAAAAGAGGACTCAGAGTCCTTTAATTTGATAGATCATGGGTCACCTAACTCATTTTATATTGAAAGATATGGTCGATTGAATTTGACCAAAAACTCCAAGTCTGACAAGCCTCTTTCACGGCTCGTATGAAGCTCCACGGGCCGTTTAGGCGACCGTGGTTCTTCACAGTAGCCTTAGGGGTGCAACCTCACTTAAAGTTGATGAATTGACCTTCAAAACAGGCTTCACGGGCCGTCTAGAGCACCACGGCCCGTCAAGTTGGTCGTGAAGATGCTCTGCCCGACAGGTCTTCACTAAAACTAGCATAACTTTTTAATTCGGGCTCGGAATTAGGCAAACTTTGTGGCGTTGGAAAGATAACTCAAAGTCCTTCGATTGGATAGGTCATGAGCCACCTAATTATTTATATGCTGAGAGATATGGTTGTTTTAAGTTGACCAAGTAAAATCTCATATTGAAACTCAATAGGTAAGAATGCTTTCAACTCAACTTTGTGCTAGGGGTTCTTGTGACCTTAATTCATATTCAAATCCATTTACACAATAAAAAATTGACCTTAGAATCCAAGAAAAATTAAGAATCACTCAGTATGATCTTATACAAATTTCAAGAATGGTTCGAGTCTTAACTTAGAAATTTTTGGGGTGTTATTGGATCGACACAGGAGTTGGGTACGTCTAGGACATGAGTCCCTATTTTTGACTAACATGTGCATTCTATATACTATTTGTAAATATTATTTTTAAGGTGTTTGCATATTGACCAAATTTAGGGTGATCAATGAAATGAAGTGAAAGTTGACCTTCAATTTTTACATAAAAAAGAAAAGAAAAGAAAAAGAAAAAGTAAACACAAAAAAGATTTCTTATTTTAGAAGCTATCATGCATTTCTTAAAATGGAAACTCAAAAAAAGAAATTACTTCTTAATATAAACCACAAAAAAGTTTCTTTTAGTTTTTTTGTGTAGTTCATAAAAGGAAAATACAAAAATATTTTGATTTCATAATATTTTGAAAAGTACTGCATTTATCGAGTCAAGTTTCAATATCTTAAAGTTTTCTAAACTGTCCGATTTGGACAAACTACACACACCTGATTCTCACCTCGATGAGATACGTAGGCAACCCTCCTCGGGTTCGGTGATCCTTTTTTAAAATTTCAAAAAAAATGATGTTTTTAATCCTTATTCAAAAATTAAAAAAAAATTGTTTATCCTTTCTAAAAATAGTGTTTTTACCCTTCTTCAAAATATAAAAAAAAAAACAAAAATTTTTACTTCATATATCAAAACTTCCTGAACTACGTTTGACCTGATTCTTGCTTTGACAAGATACATAGGCAGCCTTATTTTGAAGTTCGAATCAAACAAGAAAAAATCTAGAAAATCCTTATCACAAAAATTAGGGCAAAAAAAAGATTTTTTTTTATTATTCAAAGTTCAAATAGAAATATTTTTCTTCCTTATTTTAAAATCTAAAAAAAAAAGATAAATTTTTTTTGTTTCTTTAAATGATTTTTATTTATTTTTTATATTATTATTCTTGACTTACTTGGTACCAACATACTGTAATACCTCAGTTTTCGAAAGAAAATTTTTCAGTTTTTAGCCCAGAGTCACTTTCTACGGACGCAGTCTACGGGTCGTAGATCAGTTGACGGACCGTTGAATGCATCCGAAGAAAGAGGATAAAATATTTTGAAAATCAAGTTTCTGAAGTTGAGTCTACGGGCTGACAGGACTGACCGTAGGTGTTTCCACGAACCGTAGAAAGGTCCCGTCAAAATGTTCCAGACTTAGTTAAGTTTCTGAAGGTCAAGTTGGGTTCTATGGATTGGACCTACGGGACCGTAGAACAAAGTCGTAGAAAGTGTCCTGAATTTTGGGTTTTCTGAAGTTTTCTACTGTCCAACTGGACGGTCGTAGGAATACCTACGAACCATAGGTTGGGACCGTAGGTTCTATCCGACAGTTATTTTCCAGAGGTTTTTTTATGTCTTTCCTCAATTCTTTTAAGTCTTTTTAATTACGACTTTGCCGCTAAATTTACCCACTATATAAGTCTTTCTTCCCAAATTATTCCTTCATTAATTACATTCTCAAATCCCCAACTTCCCAAATATTTCTCTCTCTAGAAAGTTCTCTCAATTCTCAAGGAAGAAGAAGGGCTAGGATCCTCCATTGAAGGTCATCAATTTTCTAGCAATTTCTTGTGGGCTTTGTTGAGGTATGTTAGCCTTCACCAATGGAGACCTTTCCTCCAATGGGTCCTTAGTTTTCTTCAATCTTCAAGGTTCAATTTCCCAAATTGAGTTAGGCTTTTGATCAATTCTAATGGGTTCTTCAATTATGATTCCAATTGTTGATTTTATGATTCCTAGTGCATGATTTAGCGGGATAAAGTAATTTAGTGCACGATCTAGCGTGATTTATATGATTTGAGTAGAAATTGTATGAACACATGCATGAGCCATGATTTATGAATTCATGATGAAGAATGATCCATGCATTTATGAACTTATGAAATTGATGAAAATATGCATGATTCTAGTTCATTGCATGATTCTAAGATGAATTGACATGTACCCATACTAGATCATGATTTATGAATATGTATATGAATAGCTTGCATAAGAGATGCATGTTTCATGAGAATTATGCTTATAAATGCTAGGGTGCATATAGATGATGGAATCCATGAGTTGTGAAAAGGTTTTCTTCATAATAAGCTAAGCATATAAATGTGAAAGGTTTTCTCACATAAATTAGAGTTCATATGGTTGAAAGGCTTTTATTAATACCCCCAGATTCAAGGGTGGAATTTTTTTAAATTTTCTGGGTTCTGGTGCCAGTGACAGACGCCACCTACGGACCGTAAATGGAATGACGAACCGTAGGTGGCAAGCCCAAGTTTTCAAAATGATAAGTTTCAGAACCCCATCAACGGCCTGCCAGGACGGCCCGTCGTCCAATGAACGAGTCGTAGATAGGTCTCGTAGGTCTCCTCCAGACATAGTCAAATTCTTAAACCATAAGTCCTGACCTACGGTTGCCATGTACGGTCCGTCGTTTGACCTACGAGCCGTACATGGGACCCGTCGTTGCAGGGTCTAGGACCGGTGATGGTAACTTTTCACATTCAAGGACCGATGGACATGGTCGTCCTAGATTTCGACAAAGGTTTTCGGTCAAGGTTCCTCCTATGCTTCTCCCAAGCCCAACAAAGATAGAGTGTCTAACCCTAAGCCTCAAGGAGGAAATGGTGGTGGCTCTTCATTGACTACTTGTGCTAAGTGTGGGAGAAAGCATGAGGGCAAATGTCTAGCGGGTTCTAATGCATGCTTTGGTTGTAGAAAGATGGATCACAAGATAAGGGATTGCCCCTTAGTGGCTAAGAATGAAGGGGATAACCGTCGATGCACTCAACCTCAAAATCCATCAAGCTCTAGTGGAAATCCAAAGTAAAACTGGTTTTATGCACTTCAGGCTAGTCATGATGAGCAAGAGGGTTCTCCCGGTGTGGTTACCGGTATGTTTAATGTCTTTCACTTTGATGTTTATGCTTTCCTTGATCCCGGTGCTACCTTGTCTTTTGTGACGCCATATGTGGCTATGAGGTTTGATGTTGTTCCGGATGTGTTGCTAGATCCTTTTCGTGTCTCTACTCTGATTGGTGAGTCTATTGTGGCTAAGAGAGTCTATAGAAATTACCCCGTCTCTTTATCTAATAGAGTCAGTTATGTTGATCTTGTAGAGCTTGATATGTTAGATTTTGATACTATTCTTGGGATGGATTGGTTGCATTCTTGTTATGGTTCTGTTGATTGTAGGACCCGAATGGTCAAGTTTCAATTTCCAAATGACCCTATCATAGAGTGGAAGGGGGGAAATTCTATGGTTAGAGGTCAATTTGTTTCTTGTCTTAAAGCTAGAAGGATGATTTCTAAGGATTGCATATACCATCTTGTTAGGGTGAGGGATATAGATTCCGAAACCCCACCTCTTGAGTCGGTCCCCCTTGTTAATGAGTTTCCAGAAGTGTTTCCCGATGATTTAATTGGTATTCCTCCCGAAAGGGAAATAGACTTTGGTATTGACCTTCTCCTGAATACGCAACCTATCTCTATTCCTACTTATAGAATGACTCCGGTGGAACTTAAGGAATTAAAGGAGCAATTGAAAGACTTGTTGGATAAGGGCTTCATCCGACCAAGTATTTCTCCATGGGGTACTCTGGTCTTGTTTGTAAGGAAGAAGGATTGTTCACTTTGTATGTGCATTGACTACCGCCAACTGAACAAGGTTACCATTAAGAATAAGTAACCTCTTCCAAGAATAGATGACTTGTTTGATCAACTTCAAGGGGCTAGTTACTTCTCTAAGATCGACCTTAGTTCGGGCTTTCCAGACTAGATATGGCCATTATGAGTTCCTGGTGATGTCATTTGGGTTGACAAATGCTCCGGCCGCATTTATGAACTTAATGAATAGGGTGTTTAGACAATATCTGGACATGTTTCTGATTGTGTTTATTGATGATATTTTGATTTATTCAAGGAGTAAAGGTGAGCATGCCGATCATTTGAGGATTCTGTTACAAGTCCTCAAGGACAAACAACTCTTTGCAAAGTTTAGTAAATATGAGTTTTGGCTAAATTCTGTGGCTTTTCTTGGTCACATTACTCTGGTAAAGGTATTGAGGTAGATCCTAAGAAGAAAGACGTGGTTAGGAATTGGCCTAGACCTCTATCACCTTCGGATATTCGTAGGATCTTGGGTCTAGCCGGTTATTATAGGAGGATTATTAAAGGGTTTTCTTCGATTGTTTCCCTATTGACGGCTTTGACTCAAAAGAAGATTAAGTTCACTTGGTCCGAAGCATGTGAGAAGAGTTTTCAAGAATTGAAAGATAGGCTTACTTTGGCTCCAATATTGACTCTACCGGAAGGGTATGATGGTTTTGCGGTTTATTGTGATGCCTCGAGAATTAGGCTAGGATGCATTCTTATGCAAAATGGAAAAGTCATTGCTTATACTTCAAGGCAACTTAAGGTACATGATAAGAACTATCCTACTCATGATTTAGAATTAGCGGCTGTTGTGCTTGCTTTAAAGATTTGGAGGCATTATTTGTATGGTGTGCATGTAGACGTCTTCAACGACCATAAGAGTTTGCAATATGTGTTTAAACAAAAAGATCTAAATCTTCGCCAAAGGAAGTGGCTTGAATTGTTAAAAGACTATGACAAGAGTGTCCTATATCACCCCGGCAAGGCTAATGTGGTGGCAAATGCTCTTAGTCGGTTATCTATGGGTAGTGTTACTCATGTTGAGGATGGTAAGAAAGAGTTGGTTTGCGATGTTCATAGGTTGGCCCGATTGGGTGTTCGATTGGTTGATTCCACTAAAGGTGGTGTTATGGTCCATAATGTTCCGAATCATCCTTTGTGCATGATGTGAAGGCTAATCAAGATCTTGATCCTAATTTGGTCGAGTTGAAGGAAGCGGTGCATAAAAAGTCCATTGAGGCTTTCTCCCAAGGGGGAGATGGTGTGCTTCGATACCAACGCCGTTTGTGTGTTCCCAATGTAAATGACTTAAGAGGACAAATTTTATCAGAAGCCAATAGTTCTCGATATTCCATTCACCCGGGAGCTACTAAGATATACCGTGATTTGCGGGAGATCTATTAGTGGAATGGGATGAAGAAGGATTTTACGGAGTTTGTGGCTAAATGTCCTAATTGTCAACAAGTGAAAGTTGAGCACCAAACGCCGGGAGGTTTGACCCAAGATATTAGTATTCCTACTTGGAAGTTGGAAGATGTGAATATGGACTTCATTGTTGGTTTACCATGCACCCGGCGACGATACGATTCAATCTGGGTTATTGTGGATCGTATGACGAAATTAGCCCATTTCATTCTCGTCAAAGTTTCTTATTCGGTGGAGGATTATGCTAAGTTGTACTTGAGAGAGATGGTTAGGTTGCATGGAGTGCCCTTATCCATTATCTCCGATTGTGGTGCACAATTTACTTCTCAATTTTGGAAATCTTTCCAAAAGGGTCTTGGTACTCGTGTTAAGCTTAGTACGGCCTTTCATCCTCAAACCGATGGGCAAGCGGAGCGTACTATCCAAACTTTGGAAGATGTATTGAGAGCTTGTGTAATTGATTTCAAGGGTAATTGGGATGACCATTTGCCTTTGATTGAGTTTGCTTATAACAATAACTACCATTCTAGTATTGGCATGGCTCCGTTTGAGGCTCTCTATGGTAGGAGGTATAGATCTCCTATAGGATGGTTCGAAGTTGGTGAAGTCACTTTTATAGGTCCCGAATTGGTGCATGAGGCTATGGAGAAAGTTTGACTTATTAGAGAAAGGTTGAAAATGGCCCAAAGTCGACAAAAGTCCTATGCCGATGTTAGAAGGAGAGATTTAGAATTTGATGTAAATGATTGGGTCTACTTGAAAATTTCACCCATGAAGGGTGTACTGAGATTTGGAAAGAAAGGGAAGCTAAGTCCCCATTATGTAGGCCCATATTAGATTTTGAGACGTGTTGGTAAGGTTGCTTATGAACTTGAATTGCCTAATGATTTGGCATCGGTGCATTCGAATTTCCATGTCTCATTGTTGAAGAAATGTGTTGGCGATCCGACGTCTATAGTGCCATTGAAGAATCTTGGCATAAAGGATAGTCTTTCATATGAAGAAGTCCCGGTTGAGATTTTAGACCGGCAAGTCCGAAAGTTAAGAAATAAAGAAGTTGCTTCGGTGAAAGTTCTTTGGAGGAATCAATTAGTTGAGGGTGCCACTTGGGAGGCCGAGGCCGATATGATGTCCCTATATCCTCATCTCTTTCACTCCAATCCTACTCTAGCTTGAGGTACCTAGATTCTCACGGTTCACTCTTTTAGTCTCATGTATCTTAGATAGTCTCATGATTCCACATTTATGCATGTTCATGAAGAGTCTAAATTTTGAGAAAATGAGTTAACTTAATTGATTTCTCTATGATTATGTGCATTGAATATGAGTTGCATAAAGTCTTCATGAAATTATGTGTTGAACATGCTTTAGCTTGGAGTGGATGTTTCCTCCTCGGATGTGTGCATTTATGTGATTGCATTCTAGCTTGGGTTGTTAGTTCTTGTTCTTACCCTCCTTATGATGTCTTGATTCTCATTCGAGGATGAATGTTCCCAAGGGAAAGATAATGTAATACCCCAGATTCAAGGGTGGAAATTTTTTGAATTTTCTGGGTTTTGCGCCAGTGACGGTACTGACCGTAGATGGACTGACGAACCGTAGGTAGGGACCGTAGGTGGCAAGCCCAAGTTTTCAAAATGATAAGTTTCAGAACCCCAACGATGTCCTGCCAGGATGGCCTATCGTCCAATGAACTAGTCATAGATAGGTCTCATAGCTCTCCTCCAAACTTAGTCAAAATTTTAAACCATAAGTCCTGACCTATGGTTGCCATGTACGGTCCGTCATTTGACCCACGAACCGTACATGGGACCCGTCGTTGCTGGGTCCAAGTTGATAGTTTCTTAACCCAATGACGATTGACCATTGACGGTCCGTAGATGGACCTACGAGCCGTAGGTCAGACCGTCGATGAGGCCTGACAGTTTTTTTAAAAGGGTCTTTTGGTCTTTTCACCCAATGACTTATTTACTACTTTGAAGTCGGTTCCCCTCATTCCCTAACACTATATAAGTCTATTCAATCCTAAAATCTACCCTTTCCAACCATTTTACAAAAATTCCCCAAACCCTCCTCTCTCAAATATTTCTCTCTTTAGAAGATAGAAGAAGAAGAAGGAGAAGGCAGCCAAGGGTTCAAGAAATCAAGTTTTCTTCATCAAATTGCTTAAGGAATTGAGACCCTAAGGTATGATAGTGTTCATCCATGGAGCCCTTTCCTCCATGGAATCCCTAAATTCTCCAATTTTCAAGTTAGAAGTTCGCAATTGAACTAGGGGTTTTCTTCCATGTTATGGGTTCTTTGTTATGTTGATTTAGTTGATTGATTTATGAATAATGAAGCATGAATTGAGATGAATTTCATGAATTTAGATGAATTCCCATGAACCCATGCCAGTTTCCCCAATATCGAAAATTATGCTTTGATTGGTGGGTTTGGATTATAAAGTGATGAATTATGTGAAATCTCTATGAATCCATGCATGAATTATGATTCCTGAGCTAAGGATGAGATTATGAATGACCTAATAATGATTTTATGAAAGTAAGCATGTTCAATCAAAAACTATGATTTTACTCTAGTATTTGGGTTCTTTCAAGTATGGTCAAATTGACTTATCTATAGCTTTCTAAGCACGAGTTTGCATTGAATTGCATGATTTAAGAGGAATTCTCATGAAGCTATGTGAACCCTATGATTTGCAAATTATGAGCATGATGAACTATGTAAGAATGTAGTCTATGAAATTATGCATGTCTCATATGAAGTTAATGATGAATTAATGGTGCTTTGAGATTGAAGCATCAAAGTTTATGATATGTGATGTTATGGTTGAGTTGTGAAAGGGCTTCTCACGTAATGCTCCCACTATGAATTAGTAACGAACAAGAGGCGATCACCCATGTTCTTAAGAAGCTATTCTAATGAAGGGACAAGAGGCGATCACCCTTGTTCCCTAATGAAGACAAGAGGTGATCACCCATGTCTACTAATAATGAACTTATGGCTAATGATAGACAAGAGGCGACTACCCATGTCTACTTATGATAATTGAACTATGTCTAATCCGTGGGAATTATGCTTAGCACCGAGTGGACAAGTGGCGATTATCCGTGTCCCACAAACTATGTGCCACCATAGGATGATGGTCTATGATAGATACTAGCTAGTGGATCTACGTAAGCTATATGGTAAGTAAAGGGTCCTACCTTGGCAAGTAGGATGGCCCTATCGGTGTGGGGTAATACACCGGATTCCATATTGATAGCTCACATGGTCTTATATGTCGGTTAAGGCTATTTCCTACAACTAATAAACAAAAGTATTGATATGATATCTCTCAAGTGAAGTAAAGATGTTTAGCTTGCTTTGACCATGGTTTATGTTTTATGCTTTCTAACCCTTATCATGTTTAGCTTGGTCATTGCATGTCATGAAAATGTCCCATTTTAGCAGGTTTTAAATGATTTCGTGCATTGCTATCATACTTGGTACTTGATTGTACTAACGCATACTCTTGCCTACATTGACTTGTTGATGTAGGGCGTGGCGATTCTGCATCCACTCGTGGCTAGAGCCTAGTAGAATAAGTGTGAAGACTTGGTGAGTCCACATCCATTCGAGGACATAGGCTAGTTATTCTTACCTTTATGTTTTGTTCATTTTGGCATTGTGTTGGGTTAAGTCCCAAACCTTATTTCTCTTCTAATGATTAGATTGGCTTGAGACATGAGATGTAGACTTCCGCTATTTTCTTAAAAGCTTTGGTATGACATTATCTTTTGAACTCTTAATCTCTATGATCTTGTCTGTATGCATTCTAAGTGCCTTGTATGAGGCCTTTCGGGTCTTGTACGCCATGTCACGTCTAGGGGGTACCTTGGGTCGTGACACATTCTCACCTATGAATTGATTAGGAGCTATTCTAATGACGTAAACTTGGGCAAGCCCATGGTAGTTGAAACGTCTTGATATGAACTTAGACTTGATTTTGTAACCCTAGATGTACCTCTTTCTTGGTTAAAATATGAATAAGCTTACTTGACTATTTATAGGGATTTTACTTAGAACCGAGCGGGCTTTTGGGATGAAGGTTTCCGTTTAGCGTCCGTGGACCTTTAATAGAAATCCCTAAGTCCCATAACTACGTGCCTCGTAGGTTTTGTCTCAGATAGACACATAGCTAGTGGATCCACGTAAGCTACAGATTTATGGTCCTTACCTTGGAAAGTAGGACACCCCTTCTAGTGGTGTGGGGTAGACATCACTCCCCTTTTCGGTGTGGGGCAGACACTGGATTCCATGTTATAGCTCACATGGTCTATGTCGGTTAAACGTAAAAATCCCATAATAATGAACTAGGGTACTAGAAGTATCTCACGAGACAAGACTTATGACATGATTAGCTTGCATTGACCATGTTTGTGCATTGAGTTCTAACCTTTTTTGTCACATGATTTAGTTTGGTCATTGCATGTTCATGATGATATCTCACTAGCATGATTCCCTATATGAAAGCATCTCATTGGTATGATTTACGTTATTATATGCATTTGCTTCATACATAGTACATTCCATGTACTAATGCATACTTGTGCCTACATTCTCTTATAATGTAGGGTCAGACAGTCATCCCTCGCACTCTCGTGGTTAGTTGTTTTCAGAGTTCGAGCTATCAGCCTTGGTGAGTCCTCATGCTTCGGGGACGTAGAGACTTGATTGCTTTTCTTTACTTTCAGTTTCAGACTTGTATATTATGTACGGGTTACGTCCCGATCATTCTATTGTATTAGTTGCCTTTTGGGACATATTCAAGACTTCCACTTGTAAACTCTTTACTTTTATGAGATTTTCTATCTTTTCCCTCATTTTTGTCTTTACCTTATGTATATGTATGCTAAGTGGCTTGTGTAGGGCCTCTCGGGGTCCTATACACCATGTCACACCTAGGGGGTATTTTGGGTTGTGACAAACTTGGTATTCAGAGCGCCATGTTTAGAAAGGTCCTAGGATGTCTCATAGCCACGTCTAGTAGAGTCTTGTTCACAAGTTTGAAGCGCGCCACATTTATGAATAAGAGGCTAAAAGATGTTAGGAAATTCCACTTTTTTCATATTCTATAATCGTGCTTTAGAGTTAAACTCTATACGTTCCTCTCCTAATCCATGTGCTACGCTTTTCAGGATATGGCACCTAGAAGTGCTTTTGTAAGGAGGAACGCAAATGAGAATGTGGAGCAAGAGGCTAACCAAGTTCTGGCTGCTCCTTTGGCCGAAGAAATTTCTAATGAGGAGTTCCGAGCCGCTTTCCATGCATTGGCCCAAGCCGTGACGGCCCAAGACAATAGAGAAGTTGTGGTCCCCGTGAACCCACATGTGGATACGACGGCGGCAAGGGTGAGAGATTTCACAAGGATTAACCCTCCGGAATTCCATGGCTCCAAGGTGGAGGAGGATCCGTAAGAGTTCATTGAAGAGGCTTACAAGACTTTGATGATCATGGGAGTGACGCTGGAAGAGAAAGCGGAGTTGGCCACTTGCCAATTGAAGGGTGTGGCCGGTTTAACCAATGGAAAAGTGAGAGGGCTAGAGATGCAGGTCCTTTTGAATGGGAGAGATTTAAGGAAGCTTTTCTTGATCGATTCTTTCCTCTTGAGATGAGAGAGGCTAAGGTCCTTGAGTTCATTAACTTGAAGAAATGTGGTATGAGTGTCAAAGAATATGCATTGAAGTTCACTCAACTGTCAAAATATGTGCCTTCCTTGGTGACCGATTCAAGGGCCAAAATGAGCAAGTTTGTGTCGGGGGTGTCCGATTTGGTGGTCAAGGAGTGTAGGACTGCCATGCTTATTAAAGAAATGGACATTTCATGGTTGATGGTACATGCACAACAAATCGAAGAAGAGAAGCTAAAGGGGAGGTCCAAAGAGGCAAAGAGGGCTAGGACCGGTGATGGAGACTTCTCAAACCAAAGGACCGGAAGACATGGTCGTTCTAAGTTTTGACAAAGGTTTTCGAACCAAGGGTCTTCAAATGCTCATATGCCTAAGTTTGACAAGAATAGGGTATCTAACCCTAAGCCTCAAGGAGGCAATGGTGGTGGTGATAGGACTTCAATTCCTCCATGTCAAAAGTGTGGAAGAAAGCATGAGGGGAGATGCTTAGCCGGATCGAATGGTTGCTTCACTTGTGACAAAAGCGGTCACAAAATGAGGGATTGTCCAATGAATGTTACAAAAGGGAAAGAAGGTAAACAAGGTGCTCCTAGTGGTTCGGGTTCTAGTGCTCCTAAGCAAAACTAATTTTTATGCACTCCAAACTTGCCAAGAGCAAGAAGGTTCTCCTGATATGGTTACCGGTATGTTGAAAGTCTTCCATCTTGATGTATATACTTTACTTGATCCAGTGCTACTTTATCTTTTGTGATGCCGTATGTTGCTATGAGATTAATATTGCCCCAGATGTGTTGTTAGACCCCTTTTGTGTCTCTACTCCTATTGGTTATTTTATTGTGGCTAAAAGAGTTTATAGGAAGTGTCTCATTTCCTTGTTCCATAGAGTCACCTATGTTGATCTCGTAGAGCTAGATATGATAGACTTTGATGTCATTCTTTGGATGGATTGGCTTCATTCTTGTTATGCCTCGGTTGATTGTAGAACCCAAGTGGTTAAGTTCCAATTTCCTGATGAGCCCATCCTAGAGTGGAAAGGGGAAATTCTATGCCTAGAGGTCGGTTCGTTTCTTGTCTTAAAGCTAGAAGGATTATCTCCAAGGGTTGCATTTATCATCTAATTCAGGTTAGGGATATAGATTCTGAAACCCCTATTCTTAAGTTGGTTCCCATGGTAAATGAGTTTCTAGATGTGTTTCCCAATGATCTAACCGGTGTTCCTCCCAACAGGGAAATGGCCTTTGGTATCGACCTTCTTCCCGATACACAACCTATCTCTATTCCTTCTTACCGAATGGCTCCGGCGAAACTTAAGGAATTGAAAGAGCATTTGAAGGATTTGTTGGATAAGGGTTTAATCCGACCAAGTATTTCTCCATGGGGTGCTCCGGTGTTGTTTGTTCGTAAGAAAGATGGCTCTCTTCGTATGTTTATCGATTACCAGCAATTGAATAGGGTTACCATTAAGAATAAGTACCCGATTCCGAGGATAGATGATTTGTTTGACTAACTTCAAGGTGCTAGTTTCTTCTCTAAGATTGATCTCCGGTCAGGTTATCTCCAATTGAGGGTGAGAGATTATGATATTCCAAAGAAGGCTTTTTGAACTAGATATGGCCATTATGAGTTTGTCATTATTTCGTTTGGATTGACTAATGCCTCGGTGGATTTTATGGATTTGATGAATAGGATGTTCAGACAATACCTTGATATGTTCGTGATTGTATTCATTGATGATATTTTGATTTACTCCCGAAGTGAGGAAGAGCATGCCGATCATTTGAGGACTGTATTGCAAGTTCTTAGGGTTCGTGAGTTATATGCTAAGTTCATTAAGTGTGAGTTTTGGTTGAGATTCGTGGCTTTCCTTGATCACATTGTGTCCGGCAAGGGTATTGAGGTAGATCCTAAGAAGACGGATGTGGTTAAAAATTGGCCTAGACCTCTATCTCCTTCGGATATTCGTAGTTTGTTGGGCTTGGCCGGATATTATAGGAGGTTTGTGGAAGGCTTTTCTTCTATTGCCTCTCCATTGACCTCATTGACTCAAAAGAAGACTAAGTTTGTATGGTCGGAGGCTTTTGAAAGGAGCTTTCAAGAATTGAAAGATAGGCTTACTTCCGCTCCGATATTGACATTGCTGGAAGGTTTCGATGGCTTTGTGGTTTATTGTGATGCTTCAAGGATTGGCTTAGGGTGTGTTCCTATGCAAAATGGAAAGGTGATTGCTTATGCTTCAAGGCAACTTAAGGTTCACGAAAAGCATTACCCTACCTATGATTTAGAACTTGCGGCGGTTGTCTTTGCTCTAAAGATTTGGAGGCACTATTTGTATGGTGTCCACGTTGATGTATTTACCAACCACAAAAGTTTGCAATATGTGTTCAAGCAGAAGGATCTAAATCTTTGACAACGTAGATGGTTAGAGCTCTTAAAGGACTATGACTTGAGTGTCCTCTATCACCTGGGCAAAGCTAATGTAGTATCCGATGCCTTGAGTCGGTTGTCGATGAATAGTGCTGCACATAGAGAGGATGATAAGAAAAAATTGGTTCGGGATGTTCATAGACTAGCTCGGCTAGATGTTCAGTTGGTTGACTCTTATGAGGGAGGTGTGATTGTCCAAAATGGGTCAAAATCATCCTTTGTGGTGGATGTTAAGGCTTAGCAAGCACTTGATCCAATACTAGTTGAGTTAAAGGAGGTAGTTCTAAAGAAGGGCAATGAGGCTTTCTCCCAAGGGGGAGATGGTGTCCTTAGATATCAAGGCCGTTTGTGTGTACCTAATGTTGATAGCCTAAGAGAGAAAATTCTAGAAGAAGCTCATAGTTCCCATTAATCTATTCATCCGGGAGCCACCAAGATGTGCCGCAATTTGCGGGAAGTCTATTGGTGGAATGGAATGAAGAAAGATATTGTGGAATTCGTGGCAAAGTGCCCAAATTGTCAACAAGTTAAGGTTGAACATCAAAGGCCGGGAGGCCTATCCCAAGATATAGCTATTCCTACTTGGAAGTGGGAAGATGTTAATATGGACTTCATAGTGGGTTTACCCCGTACTCACCGGCAACATTATTCTATATGGGTTATAGTAGACCGTATGATGAAGTCGGCTCACGTTATTCCCTTCAAGGTGTCCTTTTCGGTGGAAGATTGTGCTAAGTTGTACATTAGGGAGATGGTTAGGTTGCATGGAGTGCCCCTATCTATTATCTTTGATAGAGGTACCCAATTCACTTCTCAATTTTGGAAATCCTTCCAAAAGGGTCTCGGTACCAAGGTTAAGCTTAGCACGGCTTTTCATCCCCAAACCGATGGGCAAGCGAAACGTACTATCCAAACCTCAGAGGATATGTTAAGAGCTTGTGTGATTGATTTCAAGGGTAATTATTGATTTCAAGGGTAATTGGGATGATCATGTGCCTTTGATTGAGTTTGCCTACAATAATAGTTACCATGCAAGTATTGTTATGGCTCCATTTGAGGCTCTCTACGGTAGGAGATGTAGGTCCCCTATAGGATGGTTTGAGGTGGGTGAAGTTGCTTTGATGGGTCCCAAATTAGTGCATGAGGCTATGGAGAAAGTTCAGCTTATTAAAGAAAGATTGAAAATGGCTCAAAGTCGACAAAAGTCCTATGCCGATGTTAGAAGAAGGGATCTTGAGTTCGAGGTTGATGATTGGGTCAATTTGAAAATTTCGCCCATTAAGGGTGTCATGAGATTTGGTAAGGAGGGGAAGCTTAGTCCCCGGTATGTAGGCCCATATAAGATTTTGAGACGTGTTGGCAACGTTGCTTATGAGCTTGAGTTGCCTAATGAGTTAGCATCGGTTCATCCGATTATCCATGTGTCTCTTTTGAAGAAGTGTGTTGGAGATTCGACATCCATAGTGCCTTTAGAAAGTCTTGGCATCAAAGAGAGTTGATCTTATGAAGAGGTTCCGATTGAGATTCTAGACCGACAAGTCCGGAAGTTTAGAAATAAAGAAGTTGCTTCCGTTAAGGTATTGTGGAGGAATCAATTAGTTGAGGGTGCTACATGGGAGGCCGAGGCCAATATGTTGTCCCGTTATCCTCGTCTCTTTCCTTCCGATTCTTCCCAGCTTGAGTTATTTAGTTCTTCATGGTTTATTTCTAGGATTCATGCGTCTTAGTCATTCTCATGTTTCCTTATGCATGCACTCATTAAGTGTTTATGGCTTGACATTTTGTGATGAAGCATGTTTTAGCTTGGAGTTGATTTTCCTCCTCGGATATGTGCATTACGTAGTTGCATTCATGATTGGAATCATAGAGATGTTGTTTCCCCTACTCTTGTTGTTTCTAGCTGAGTTCCATTCGGGAACGAATATTCCTAAGGGGGAGATATTGTAACACCTCAGTTTTTGTAAGAGAATTATTTTCAATTTTTTGCCCAGAGTCACTTTCTACGGACGCAGTCTACGGGTCGTAGATCAGTTGATGAACCGTAGAATGCATCCGTAGAAAGAGGGTAAAATATTTTGAAAATCAAGTTTTTGAAGTTGAGTCTACGGGCTAACAGGACTGACCGTAGGTCTTTCCACAAACCGTAGAAAGGTTTCGTCAAAATGTTCCAGACTTAGTTAAGTTTCTGAAGGTCAAGTAGGGTTCTACAGGTTGGACCTACGGACCGTAGAATGGTCTATGGGCTGTAGATCGAAGTCTTAGAAAGTGTCCTAAGTTTTGGGTTTTCTGAAGTTTTCTACGGTCCAACAGGACGGTCCGTAGGAAGACCTACAAACCGTAGGTTGGGACCGTAGGCTTCGTCCGACAGTTATTTTCCAGGGGTTTTTATATCATTCCCCAATTCTTTTAAGTCTTTTTAATTACGACTTTGCCCCTAAATTTACCCACTATATAATTCTTCCTTCCCAAATTATTCCTTCATTAATTACATTCTCAAATCCCCAACTTCCCAAATATTTCTCTCTCTAGAAAGTTCTCTCAATTCTCAAGGAAGAAGAAGGGCTAGGATCCTCCATTGAAGGTCATCAATTTTCTAGAAATTTCTTGTGGGCTTTGTTGAGGTATGTTAGCCTTCACCATTGGAGACCTTTCCTCCAATGGGTCCTTAGTTTTCTTCAATCTTCAAGGTTCAATTCCCCAAATTGAGTTAGGCTTTTGATCAATTCTTATGGGTTCTACAATTATGATTCCAATTGTTGATTTTATGATTCCTAGTGCACGATTTAGCGTGATAAAGTAATTTAGTGCACGATCTAGCGTGATTTATATGATTTGAGTACAAACTGTATGAACCCATGCATGAGCCATGATTCCTAGTTATGAATTCTTGAGGAAGAATGATCCATGCATTTATGAACTTATGAAATTGATGAAAATATGCATTATTCTAGTTTATTGCGTGATTCTAAGATGAATTGACATGTACCTATACTAGATCATGACTTATGAACATGTATATGAATAGCTTGCATAAGAGATGCATGTTTCATGAGAATTATTTTTATAATTGTTAGGGTGCATATAGATGATGGCATCCATGAGTTGTGAAAAGGTTTTCTTCACAATAAGCTAAGCATATAAATGTGAAAGGTTTTCTCACATAAATTAGGGTTCATATGGTTGAAAGGCTTTCTCACCTATGAATCGATTATGAGTTATTCTAATGACGTAAGCTTGGGCAAGCCCATGGTAGTTGAAACGTCTTGATATGATCTTAGCTTGGATTTGGTAACTCTAGATGTACCGTTTCCTTGGTTAAAATATGAATAAGCTTACTTGACTATTCCTTGGGATTTTACTTAGAACCGAGCGGGCTTTTGGGATGAAGGTTTCCATTTAGCGTCCGTGGACCTTTAATAGAAATTCCTAAGTCCCATAATTACGTGCCTCATAGGTTTTGTCTCAGATAGACACATAGCTAGTGGATCCACGTAAGCTACAGATTTATGGTCCTTACCTTGGAAAGTAGGACACCCCTTCTAGTGGTGTGGGGTAGACATCACTCCCCTTTTCGGTGTAGGGCAGACACTGGATTCCATGTTATAGCTCACATGGTCTATGTCGGTTAAACGTAAAAATCCCATAATAATGAACTAGGGTACTAGAAGTATCTCACGAGACAAGACTTATGATATGATTAGCTTGCATTGACCATGTTTGTGCATTGGGTTCTAACCTTTTTGTCACGTGATTTAGTTTGGTCGTTGCATGTTCATGATGATATCTCACTTGCATGATTCCCTATATGAAAGCATCTAATTGGCATGATTCACGTGATTATATGCATTTGCTTTATACATAGTACATTCCATGTGCTAATGCATACTTGTGCCTACATTCTTTTATAATGTAAGGTCAGACAGTCATCCCTCGCACTCTCGTGGTTAGTTGTTTTCATAGTTCGAGCTATCAGCCTTGGTGAGTCCTCATGCTTCGAGGACGCAGAAACTTTATTGCTTTTCTTTACTTTCAGTTTCAGACTTGTATATGATGTACGGGTTACGTCCCGATCATTCTATTGAATTAGTTGGCTTTTGGGACATAGTCAAGACTTCCGTTTGTAAACTCTTTAATTTTATGAGATTGTCTATCTTTTCCCTCATTTTTGTCTTTACACTATGCATATGTATGCTAAGTGGCTTGTGTGGGGCCTCTCGGGTTCCTATACGCCATGTCACACCTAGGGGCACTTTGGATCGTGACACATACTTAGGAGTATGCATAAGAAAAAAAAAGTGTTAAATTATTTGGCAAGACAGACTAACTTTGTTATGACCTATAGACTTCTTTTGGTACCTCTTGATATATTTATGTAAAACTTAAGAAATTATTTTTCTTAAAGTTAAGGCATAAAACAATTCGATCTCATTATTTCATGTGCAATGTGTGGTGAGTTTTAGATATAATATTCAATGTCATGACTTTGTTAATCTAGAACTTGGCCCGAATGTTGGTTGAGGCGAAATTTTGAGCAACATTTAACTTGGGAAAGGATTATAGGCTTTCATTGATCCGATTGTGCTTTCCAAGCCTACCGAATAACACGTTATCCATAGAATTCCCATTTCGTGCCTGGAACCTTTTATTTGAATAAACACATCTTAACATATATCATTTTGAGTGCTTAAATGCACTATTCCTTGGTCCCACCTCCTTGAGCACACTATCAATTATCTATACACTGTCAAAGATCTACGTTGGGTAACAAAGTGAAAAGGTCAAATATATGAAAGTTAAAAAAAACTGACAAAGTAAAGCCAAAAAGAAAATATGAAAAAAAAAACCTCCAACGAAAAGGAGAGAAAATGAGAAAAAAAAGAAGAAGAAAATAAATGAGGAGAAGCTTTCAAGAAAACAAAGGTCAAATGCGAAAATGAAAAAACATTGAGAGCATAGTGCAAATTTTAAGGAGGAAATAGTCACTTTGTCCCAAATGAATATCCTACATTTCCCTAAACCTACATTACAAGCCAATGACAAGTCCTATTTGATCTCATTTTTGGTGTTCTCACATTAGTAGATACTTACATGAGGGCCAAGCATATGGTATCTCAATCTCATGCATTGAACAGCTTTCAGAGTGTGAGTGACTTTCAAAAATGTCCTACGATCTAAATTACTCTATTGTGTATGAAAAATGACTTTATTTGTGGTAAGAGCACTTGAAACATGAGGATATGAATAGTTCTAATTTCTTAATTGATGCAAGATGAACAGATCTTGTAAATACTTAACTACGTTTGAGGTACTATTTGAAACTATAGGGATTACCCAAAGTTGACCTCAAATTTGTCTGAAAGTAGTTGAAAGTGATTCATATGCATAATACTAATTGTTGGTACCAACCAAAGAAAAACATTCTCAACCATAAATTGATTTCTTTCTCTTCATTATCAAACATATTTTAAAAAAAGATATCTTTTGTAAAAGAAAAAAAAAGAAAAAAAATTTGTGATCTATATGAACTACGTTTGACTTGATTCTTGTTATGACAAGATACGTAGGCAGTCCTACAACGGGCTCAGTCTCACTAAATAAAATTTATATCCTCGAAAGATCAAAATTGTGGTTTTTTTATAAAAATAAATATCACCCAAAAAATATAATAAATCCAAAAAGAGTTTCAAAGATCCTCAATTTAAAAAAAATGGGGCATAGTTTTATTTTTAAAAAATTACTCTCATTTCTAGTGAACAAACACCCTAGTTGCATTTTGACCTTAGGAAACAAACACCCTAGAGGCATTATTTTTCATTTATTGGGAACAAACATCCTAATTGCATTTTGACCTTAGAGAACAAACACCGTAGAGACATTTTAGGGAATAAACATCCTATCATCTTTCATTTCTAGGGAACAAACACCCTAGTTGCATTTTAACTTTAGGGAACAAACAACCTAAAGGCATTTTAGGAAACAAAAACCCTATAATCTTTCATTTCTAGAAGTATTTCTCATTCATGCTAATAACTCATAAAAAAAATCTGGTCCAAACTGGGCTAAAAATAAAAAATATTGTGGTGATTCTAAATGATGATTCTGTTTAGCAAGATATTCTTGTGTAATGAGATTTAAATTAGAAGAACCCTCCTACACAATGGTATTAGCAGGACCCTCCTACATAATGGGACTAGCAGGACCCTCCTGGACAATGAGATTTAGTTTAGCAAGACCTTCCTAGACAATAGGATTTGCAGGATCCTCCTACATAATGGGATTTAGTTTAGCAGGATCCTCCTTCACAATGAGAATTAGTATAGCAGGACCCTCCTGGACAATGAGATGTGGTGTAGCAAGACCCTCATGGACAATGGGATTTAGTATAGCAGGACCCTCCTAGACAATGGGATTTAGTATAGAAGGACCCTCTTGAACAATGAGATTTAGTGAGCAGGACCCTCCTAGATAATGGGATTTAGTGTAGCAGGACCCTCTTGGACAATGAGATTTAGTATAGCAGGACCCTCCTAGACAATGAGACTTAGACTAGCATAATCTAATTTAACCGGATCATCATAAAAATGGAGTTGATTTAAACATTCAGAAGTCATCTGAAGAATCCATCTCAATAAAGCTTGAGTCATCCAGAGTCTCAATTCAAAGCTAAGTACCATCTTTTATTTTTCTCACAAAATTTTCTTTACAAAATTTTGTGTTATTACTTTTGTTTGTTTGGAATCCGCTTGTAGAATAAGGTCAATCCATATTTCAAGTTCAGGATCCTATCTTGAAGGGAGTCAACTTTCAAGCTCAGGATCCTATCTTGAAGGAAATCAACTTTCAAGCTCATTTTCAATTGAAGTAGCAGGAACTCATCTTAAGAACAAGGTCAATATCCAAGTCCGAGTAGAAGGAGTCTACCTAGAGAAAGACATTAACCTTTGAACTCACTCGAGATGAAAATCAATACCTCACAACTCGAGAAGCATGAAGACCCAAGTCAAGATTCTAGAAAAGCTACATAGATAGGATCTTGTACTTGTATTTTTTTAATTTTTTGTCTTTCATTTTCGTGTAAAAACAGGAGCCGCGAACTGAAGCCTTGATAGAACCTCACTTAACTTCAACTTATCATTCCATCTCCTTGAACTACACGTGACCTGATTCCCTTATAACTCGGGATATGTAGGCTATCCAAAACAAGGACTCGGTCACATATATTTTCGTTCAAATAAGAGTTCGGTCAAAACTTGTCGCGTTGTCTACTTCTTTGTCTGCAAACTCTTCGTGTTTCCAGTCAAAGAGGGGCAAACTGTAGACACGTAATTTTTGACCAAACTTAAAATTTCACACCATTTTTTAGTGCTTAAATATTTCTTTTAAATCTAAATTAAATATTTTGATTTTTGTATCTTATTATTAAGTTTATTTTAAAAGATTTGAAAACCACAAAAATTGAATCACATTTTTAGGTAAGTTTATTTTCAATTGTTTAAAAAAGAAATAAAAAGTTACAAAAAATATATGTTTAATAATAAGTTAGTATTTCATAATTATAGTTTTAGATTAGCTATTCAATTATTTTTAATAAAATAATTAGCTTATATTTTTATTATTATTATTAATAATTTTTTATATATATATTTAATTTAAAAAATAATTAACCTAAACCCCACTACCTATACTACCCATGATCCCATTCCACAACCTCACACCACCGCCCACTCATATCACTACCCTCAATCCCCTTTACCCATTAACCCACCTCACCATACCCCTATAAAACACACACACGGATACAGAAAGGAGAAAAAAAAATACCAACAACATTTTCACAACGACACAACACCAAAAAACAAAGGCAACACCCACAAAAATTCAATCTGCACGGGAGAAAGAGCAAAAAAAAATATTTGCACACTTTGAAAAAAAATCCTCTCACCTACACACTAAAATATTTTTTTTCCTTCAAGCAACACACCAAATACAAAACACGCGAAAAAGCCTAACCCCACACACCAAAAGATTTGTGGGTGTTCTAATCGAGCTTCGGTCAAGACTTTGCAGTACTTATTTCTTCATTTGAGGACCTTATCTTTTTTAATTTATTTATGGAATTTGATGTAATTGTATGGTAAGTTTTCTTACACTTTTGTTTTATTCATAATTTGTTTAAAATAAAGAATGAGTTAAGTGTTATATCTTTATTTAATGAATGAATGTAGCTTTAATTGGTGATTATTTTTATTTATTTATTTTTATTCATTAGTTGTGATCTCTTAAAAATAAAGGGGTCATGGCGTTGTTCTCGTCTTGATTTAAATGCCAGTAATGATAAAGTAGGTATTGTTAGGCTAAAAAATAATATTTTACTGTTTTATTTTTTCAAACAAAAATGAAAATTATTTTGACAATTCGTTATTATTTTGTTGGATTAAAAAGTGTATGCTTAATTCTAATGGTAATTTTAAGAGTAATAAAAATATAAAATATAAAATAAAAAGATATATAAATGATATCAGAATTATATATTGTATCCTCAACATTTATATTTATTTTACTTTATTTGATTTTATTTATAAGGGACAAAATATTAATTTTTTAATGATTAGACAAATTTTTAGGCACGTTAAAAATATTTATTTTAATTAAGAATGTGATTGCACATCTTTTCTGAGACATTTAAAAGAAACTCAAGGATGCAGTGACGAACCTTGGCCAAATTATTTTAATGACTAATTTTCATTAATTTAAATCAAGAGGTGTAAACGGAGATTATTAGGTGTGACACACTCGAGAGAATAAAGTAGTTATGCTTCGAAGCTATTAAATGTCAAGACCAAGAATGCGGTTACGCATCTAGGTTGAGACCAAATAAAAGTTTAACAATAAAAATGAGAACAAATCATGACCTGAAATGATATATTTAAAAATAATTTAAGTCAAGTATAAGTTGATAAAAGCGACCATGCTAGAACCATGGGACTCGAGGGATGCCTAATACCTTCCCGTCGATCAACAAATGTCCTTATCCGAATATCTAGTTCGTAGACCATAATTAAAATTCATTTCCTTTTGATTAGGGATTAAAAATAAAAGGTGACTTTGAACACCATAACTCAATTCCAAGTGGCGACTCCGAAAATTAAATAATCCATATTCAATACCGTCACTTTAAATTGGAAAAATATTTGCGCAGTCAAAAAAGGGGTGTGACAATGGTCATGATCTCCCGACCTCTAACCGTCTACCACAATTGACAATCTAACTACATCGTTGAGCAGGGATAGATTGAATCAACTATGGAGCATTACGTTGTCTTTTCGTATTTGAACCAAGCACGGCACCTAGATATATCTCTATCCTAGACACAGATCAATTCGAGTGATATGTAAGAAAAAATCATGCTCCTTATATTCCACGTTCTATCCTTCTATTCCTCTCCCGAGTTCAAGAGAAGAAAATAAATTTATTCTAATGGTGATCAAGCATCAAAATAGTAAGCACAAGAATATAAGAACAACTAATATGATAAACAAAATTGCAAATCAAGAATCACCAAGCAATCATTTTGTAAGTGAATATAATCCTAGAACGAGAAGTTTTAACTCCACATAGATATGGAGCAATTATAACGAATCATTCAAAGAAAAGATGTAAAATAAATAAAGGAGAAGAAAAGATAAAACCCTAGGTCAAAAGTTATTTTGTACATTATCTCCTCCTCCCTCCAGAATTAATATTATGGACTATTTATAAATGTAGAAAATCCTAAATGAAATAATTGAATCCAAAACAAATTTGGAATCCAAAACCCAAAAGGATTCTGTGTGAACAGTGCTTCTGGAAAAATTTCTGCCACCACATAATTTCCTGCCCCTTCTTTAGACGCTGCCACGTGGCAGATTTGTAATTCAGTTGCAATTTCAATTCTAGCAACTTATACATCATCTTATAAAATATAATCCATTAAGCTGTCTGCTTTGATTTTTTTTATAATCTTTCATCTTTAATTTATTTTAACTCTAAATCTCTACATCTTCCCACCAATTTAATCCTATAAATAAAATACACTATTAAGCACAATTCATAAAATTCATGCTTAAAAAGGACAAATAAAAATACTAAATGTGAGGCAAATAATGACAAAAATATGTATTTTTGACCTCACATCAACACCCCACACTTAAACTTTTTCTCGTCCTCGAGCAAGCATTAAAGCTCATCTCAAAAATCAAACTAGTGATGCAACCACTTTGATTGATACAAACAATTAGGCCATACACAAATTTCTAAACATCAAGTACACTTCCCGATCATTATGCAAGATATACAAATAAATAACAAACCTCTAACCTCGTAATCTCAAGGAAAGACTCTGAACTCTTCAACTTTAAGCTTGCTCACCTACTCTCGTCATAGAAAGTTAATAACATCACCTATCTAGTATGAAACAAGTGCCCTCACAAGAAAAAATAGTCTACACACTCAATTCAAAAGATTGAATATAAGTTAAGGACTTAGCATCAAAGAACAACTTTCACACTCCCAAATAAAATTCACGTGTATGCACAAGAATCATAGTCTTGTCCATTATGTACATCTCCACTAATTAAGCATGCTTGAATAGAATCATATAGGACTTTAACAAGTTGTAATGTAGGATAGGGAATGGGTAGAAAAACTATATAATAGTGACTAACACTTCCCTAAGCACTTTGCACTTTAAGACTTTATCACAATTATTTTCTTCTCTTTATTTTCAATCCTCTCTTCAACAATTATTTCACAAGTAATTCTTATCATCTCAAAAATGCTCCAATTTTTTTTTCTTTTTTTCAAGTCACATTCTTTTAAAAAGGGCTTTTTCATCACTTTGTAGCTATTATTGATTACCTTTTACACTCAACAATCCTTTTTTTTTTCTAGATTTATCAATTATAATAAGTCTATGTTAAAGTGCTCAAGGAAGCAAGGTACAAAAACTAGGGATTCAACAAAAGAGTTGAGGCAAAAATATGGTACTAACAAAAAGCTACAGGCTCAAAATGGCTAACTAGTGATAAAATATCTGAAAAAGCTAATATTCACAAGACAAATCAAAGAAAGCTCATTATCATCTCCTAAACAAAGCAACACTTTTTATTTCGCTTCAATAATATGCAGGACAAGTTCTAGACTAAGATGCAAACATGGAATGATGGATCAATTCCACTTCTAAGAGAGACAGAGTAATAACAAACTACAAAATAAAATAAGCTATATCCAAAGTCACAACCATAAGCCTCGGTGTCAAAGAGTCTGCAATTTCATTAGCAATCAAGCATGCAGAAGAAAGTACTACTCTAAATTAGGTCCAAATAGCAAGTATAAAACAAGTCAAAAAGGTCTTTTCTTTTCTCTCAAAAAATAAAAAGAAAAAGAAAAATTTACTCCTCATAAAATATAATCCATTCAAAGGGACTATCCTCAGGAAAAGAATCGAAAACAAAAGTTGAGGAACACATCCTAAAAAAAGACTCAATAAAACAGTAAAAACTAGGAATTTATTCCTCCACCCACACTTAAAACATGGCACTGTCCCCAGGTGCAATAATTCAATACATAAGCTAAAAGTGAAAGAAAAAACTCTGTGAGGTATCTAGGCCTGCTAGTAGCATATTCTCTCAATTTTCATCAAGGGTCATATGCACATCCATACTTAAGCTCAAATGTGCTCCTTTGCTTCAAATTTTTGGGCACTCAGACTTCCCCTAATCTGCACAAAATAATAATAGTAATAATAACACAAAAAAACACTAAAAAAACAAGAAGCTAAACTACAAATTGGATTGCCTACCAATAAGCGCCTGATTTAACGTCGCGGCACGACAAAATTAAGTCCACTTTTTTTTTATTCTTTATTTTTAATTTTTCAATTTTTATTTAAAAAAACACTTAAATAAATAAAAAGAAAAAGTATAACCTAGAAAATATTTAATTTCTAATTAGTCTTCGGCAGCGGCGCCAAAAACTTGTTGCGTCCAAACGCACATGAAAGTGTACGCGATCGTGCAAGTAATAAAGTGGTTCTTCTTAGAACCCGAATGTCGAACCCACAAGGACTTGTCGATTAATTATTTACTAAATTCTACTAATTCTGATTATTATTCAAGGGAGGATTTCAAAGATGAATATTTATTAACTAAACTAAAAATAAAGATAAAATAACTAAGAAACAATTAACTAAGATAAGAGAGAATTTTCACCCAATCAATGAATGAATCGATCTAGGATTATGGTATAACTAACAATCATGTTTAGCATCAATTTCATCAACTTATTTGATTATCTAGTTGTTGATTCACGGGGTTGATAATATGGTCATGATCTCCCAACCTCTAACCGTCTACCACAATTGACAATCAACTACATCGTTGAGCAGGGGTGATTGAATCAACTATGGAGCATTACGTTGCCTTCCCGTATTTAAACCAAGCATGACACCTAGGTATATCCCTATCCTAGACACAAATCAATTCGAGTGATATGCAAGAACACAAGAACATCCACAATGTAGTCGTTTAGAGACTTTTGTTTATGGGGAGATTTTCTCCCTATATATTTATGCTTTTTCAATATTAGTTTTTAATACGTAGGTCGTTTGACCAAATCACAATAATAATATGTTTTTAGTATGTTTTTCTTTGTTATCTAATTTATCAATCATATGATTTGCAATTGTAAGCTTCCGCATGACACCCTAATTACTTTCGAATCCAACAAGTGGTATCAGAGCATATGGTCCAACGATCCTATGATCCAGTGGTTCAATTGTTCAAAACAGGTTAAGATCAAGCTGCAAACAATTTGATGATAATTAAGAGTTTTTGTCAAAAAAAAAAAGTCTGAAATACTACATGTAGAAAAATTTCAATCATATTCCCAACAATCCTGCTGCTCCATCTTTAAACACAAAAATTAATTTTCAACTCATGCTTATTTTAATGCATAAGCTTCAACTTTCAACCCCTGCAAAATTTTAATGCCCGGGCTTCACTTTTAACTCATGCATCTTACTTTTAACGCCTGAGCTCCACTTTCAACTCATGCATATTACTTTTAACGCATGGCTTACTTTCAACTCTGCTCATAACCTTTAACACAGGGCTCCAATTTTTAATCCATATCAATTTTTAAATCATGGTAAGCAGTCGTGATACATGAAGATTGTGTGAAAAAAGAGGACCAAGATTATTTTACCAGAAAATTCAAGGCAAAAGGGGAAATTTGTTAGGGTTTTTCCTTGATTTTCTTACCATATTTTAAGTTTTATTTTTTCCTAAAAGAAAAGTCAAAGTATTACCATAAATGCTTTAACTTGTTAATGCTTTAACTTTTTCTAAAAGGAAAATATATTTCTTTTCCATATTTGGTTTATTCTTTCCTTAGAGAAAAATTTTAGAACTCTATAAATTGAACACCCCTATTCTCACATCAAGAACACAAGAACATCCACAATGTAGCCGTTTAGAGAGTTTTGCTTATGGGGAGATTTTCTCCAATATGTTTATGCTTTTCAATATTAGTTTTATAATATGTAGGTCGCTTGACCAAACCATATAATAATATCTTGTCTATTTTAATATAGTTTTACTTGTCATCTGATTTATCAACTCTATGATTTGCAATTGTAAGCTTCCGCATGACGCCCTAATCACTTTCGAACCCAACACCTAGGTATATCCCTATCCTAGACAAATCAATTTGAGTGATATGCAAGAAAAAAATCATGCTCCTTATATTCCACGTTCTATCCCTCTATTCCTCTCCCGAGTTCAAGAGAAGACAATAAATTTATTCTAATGGTGATCAAACATAAAAATAGTAAGCACAAGAATATCAGAACAACTAATATGATAAACAAATTTGCAAATCAAGAATCACCAAACAATCATTTTGTAAGTGAATAGAATCCTAGAATGAGAAGTTTTAACTCTACATAGACATGGAGCAATTACAATGAATCATTCAAAGAAAAGATGTAAAATAAATAAAGGAGAAGAAAAGATAAAACCCTAGGTTATTTTCTACATTGTGTCCTTATCTCTCCAGAATTAATATAATAGACTATTTATAGATGTAAAAAATCCTAAATAAAATAATTGAATCCAAAACAAATTGGGAACCCAAAACCCAAAAAGGTTATGCATGAACAGTGCTTCTAGAAAAATTTTCACCGCCACATAATTTCCTGCCCCTTCTTCAGACGCTGCCACATGGTAGATTTGCAATTCAATTGCAGTTTTAATTCCTGCAACTTATACATTATTTTATAAAATATAATCCATTAAGTTGTTTGCTTGATTTTCTTCTATAATCTTCCATCTTTAATTTATTTTAGCTCCAAATCTCTTCATTTTCACACCAATTTAATCCAACAAATAAAATACACTATTAAACACAGTCCATAAAATTCATGCTCAAAAAGGACAAATAAAAATACTAATATGAGACAAATAACGACTAAAAATATGTATTTTTGACCTCACATCACATAGCCTAGAAAAATACAACGAACCGAACAAGGTTCAAGTTTATTTGAAGTTCGAGAAGATATATATGGAAACCATTCATAACCAAACACCTTGAAAAATTATAATATGGAGGAGTTTGAAAAAAAAAATTATATGGAGAAATTCCTCGTAAAACTGGGGATGGTAACCTATTGATGATGTAAACTGCATAAAAGGTAGCATCAACCCAAAATTTAAACGGTATTGTGGTATCTGAGAGATTGGTACACACCATCTCATGGATATATCGATGCTTTCTTTCTACAACCCCATTTTGTTGGGGAGTGTCAGGACATGACTTACGAAAGATAATACCACAATTAGAAAAGTGTGAGATCATGGCCTTGTTGTCGAACTCCCCACCTTCATCACTTTGAAAGCTTTTGATTTTAATGTTAAAAATACTATTCACTAGTTTTTAGAAGGCATAAAAATGCATAAAACCTCAGATTTATGTTTCATGAGATAAAACCATGTAAATCTAGAAAAATTATCAATAAAAATAGCACAGTATCGATACCCTAAATTGGAATAAACCGGTGACTGCCAAACATTTGAATGAACAATCTCCAAAGGAAAAGAGTTACAATGTTCGACTCAATGATATGGAAAACGATGTGACTTTCCTAAGGGACAAGAAACACAATTATTTTGAAAAATATTAAGCAAACGAATATAATTATTTTCTCTAAGATTATCTAAGACTCGAGCTCAACAGACAATACCAAACGTCTCTTGATTATCGTAGAGCAACTAAAGCTTGAGGAGGAGAGCACGCTGACATGGAGGAAAGAGGGTATACATCACCTTTACTGGATTCCTGCATGAGAATTTGACACGACTTTTTGTCCTTAATAGAACAAGAAGACGAGTCAAAATTAAAAACACAATTATTATCCTCACATAACTTTTTGATTGAAATTAAGTTGTGTTGTAACTGAGGAACTTGAAATACAGGAAGCAAATGAAAAGGACAGGAGGTAGAGGAAAATTGGGTATATCCAATATAGCTAATATTGAGTAATTTTCCATCCCCAACCAAAACCCAATTATGACCAGTATATGGATTTTTATGTAAAAAATTACCTTCAGATGAGGTCATGTGAGAAGATGCCGCAGAGTCTAGGTACCAAGTAGCATCATTTGTTTCAGCAATAGACTTGGTTGCAAAAGACATAGGAAGATCATTAGCAACAAAGGCATGATTAAGCCTATTAGTGCATTGTAAGGTAGTATGTCCGAGAGATCCACAAATTTGACAAATAATAGTTGATGTGTGAGAATCAAGCATTCCCCTCGATGGTTAATTAGTACCTACATAATATGAATTATACACATGGTGTACAAAATTAGAGTTTAAGAATAGGAAAAATTTTCTTGTTGTCTATTCATTCAGCAGTGATGTATATATACAAAATACCTAAAGAGAAGAAAACAAAAGTATTCTTATACGTGTATGGAATTTGATTGGCTATCACTACAATCCAATTTTGGACAGCTATGTATGTACTATTTTGTACAGAATTTGAATAAATCTGTCAAGGGAAATTTGGAATATTTGTTGCCTCATTTCTGCTTCCACTTGGCCCTTTCTTGTTTGTCCAAATCAGCCTCCAAATCAGATCTTCTAACTGAGCTTGGATGGTACAGATTAAAACTTATATTTCTTGATCCAAAGGTTGTGAAACTTCAATTTGTTAGGCCACTTGAAGTGCAGACTATCTGAGAATTGAACAACTGATTGTGTTAGTCTCTGATTTTCATTTGATTGTGAAGCTCCATTGCAGTAAGAGCTTGATCAGTTATCTCTTCTTCTATGGTTGCTTGTTGATCTTTATCAACTTTATCAATTTCAATTCCAACACCACCCTTCAAGTTGGAGGGGAGTGAAGCAAGACCCAACTTGCCTAGAATTGAATGATGAGATGGTCCCAATAAAGGGTTAGTGAACAAGTCTGCAAGTTGAGAGGAAGAGGGGATGAATTGAAGAGAAATCAAACCGAAAAGAAATTGTTGCCGAACAAAATGGCAATCAATTTCTACATGTTTGGTTCGTTCATGAAAACAATATTGCGAGCAATATGGATTGCTGCTAGGCTATCAGAGTGAAGTGGAATCGGAACTGTAGGAGTAGCTCCAAGATCTGTGAGTAATCGAGTGAGCCAGGTGATCTCTGAAAGCACTCTTCTCATAGATCTATACTCTGCCTCAGCAGAGGGTAAAGAAACAGATGCTTGCTTTTTTGATTTCCATGAGATTGGGGATCCTCCCAAGCTGATAAGAACCCACTGATTGATCTACGAGTGTTGGGGCAAGAACCCCAATCTGTATCGCAAAAATCAAGTAATTTGAATGAAGGATCAGCAGATAGGAAAAGGCCTTGTCTTGGATTTGATCTGAGATATCGGAGTACTCTTAATGCAGCAATAAAATGAGGTCCTCTTGATTGTTGCATGTACTAACTAAGATGATGAACTGCGAAAGAGAGATCTAGCCTAGTGTGGGTGAGATAATTCAATTTTCCAAGGAGTCTCCGATAAGAAGTTGGATCAGTCAACAAATCACCAGTGGAAAAATCCAACTTTGAATATGGATCGAGTGGAGAAGAGAATAGGGGTAAATGATCACAATTGAACTTATTTAAAAGCTCTAGAGCAAACTTTCTTTGACTTACTATTATTCTTGTTGGCTCCCGGAGGATTTCAAGTCCCAGAAAGTAGTGTAAATCTCCCAAATCTTTGAGCTTAAATTCTGAATGCAAGAACTCTTTTAGCTGCACTAGTTCTTCTTGATTGTTTCCCGTTAGAATAATATCATTTACATAGACAACTAGAATAGAGATATTAGATCCTAATTTCTTGAAGAAAAGTGAGTAGTCATTGAGTGCTGAGCTAAAACCTTTGGAATTTAAAGCTTCTGCCAATTTTGAGTACCATTGCCTTGATGCTTGTCTAAGTCTATATAAAGACTTCTTGAGTTTACAAACATGTTGGGAACTAGGTGATTGCATTCCTATTGGAAACTTCATGAAAACCACCTCATCAATTTCTCCATGCAAAAATGCATTATTGACATCCAGTTGTGAAATATTCCATCCTTGCTTCACTGCTATAGTTAATAAGCACCTAATAGTGGTCATTTTGACAACAGGTGAATAAGTCTAACTAAAATCAATCCCTTCCATTTGAATATCTCCTCTAATCACTAATCTTGATTTTAGCCTCTCTGTACTTCCATCAGAATTATGCTTGATTTTGTAAACCCATTTACGTGGTAATGCTTTCCTTCCTTTTGGTAATTCCACGACTTCCCAAGTTGATTCTCAAGGAGTGCTCTAATTTCATCTTCCATAGCCAATTTCCATCCCAGATGTAACGCTGCCTGGGCATAAGAATTTGGTTCAGTGATGTTTGAAATAGAGTTCAAGACTTGTTGTGTCACGCCCCGAGGCTACCCCTAGACGTAACACGGGACCTAGGATCAAAAGTGACCCCAAGCTAACCCTGAGTCTGGCATATCATAAGCATAGTGAAATATAACTAAATAAACGGAAGCACAACTATAAAGGGAGTCAAAACTAAAAGAACTCCAAACGAAAATATATTTGAATATATAGGGGAAACAACCCCAAAACACTGAACACCTGACTCTATGTCTGAAAGCCTCTGAAACTGATGAGCTGCTGGGACAAATCCCCAGCTAACTCTAATAATACTGAAAGACTGATAATAGATTGACTAAACTAAAGCATAAAGAAATGTCCTCGGACTATGAGAACTCACCACTGAAGTTGCTGAGTACGAACTGGAAATCGAGCTAAGCACGGTTTGGATACTGAGCGCCTGAACCTACATCATGAAATGATGTAGCACAAAAGTATGCGTCAGTACTTTGAATGTACTGAGCATGCAGGATATAGATACTAAACAGGACAATATAAACTGAATGATATAAATTGAGCAATATAACTAAACATAGAGAAATGGTTGTACTGGAGTATAACTGAAAACTGAGCTAGATGCAATGACCAAATACTAATCATGAAGATAACATGCTGAACTGTATACTGAAGTAAATACTAATAACAGGGTCAATGCATTAAGAGTATGATTGTGGGAGCTACTGTTAACCGACATAAGCCACGTGAGCTAAATGAGGAGTCCGATGTATACGCCCCATCGAAAGGACCCAATATACCTTGCCAGGGTATAAAGGCATAACTATGGCGTAATTACTAAAACTGATGCCCAACAGAGGGGACTTTTGAACCTACGTTGGCACATAGTTCTGGGACTTTGTGGGTATGCTGAACCCGTCCAACTCGGTGCTAAGTCTACTCCCAACTGAATATGCAAAGCTAAAATGCAACTGATATACTGAGTAGCTCAAATACTGGCATGATATCTGGGAATGCACATAAATATACTGAAAGATATGACATTCAAATACTGGAGCATGGTTTTCTGACTGATCTGTCTAGCAAGTATAATTCATGAAATGCTGATAATGAATACAAGTTAGGGTTCTGAGTTTTATACATGGGACTACATTAATTCTCCAAGAAAACAGGTAATCAATGCAATGGAACTACAACAGCTAACTTTTAATAGATTCCCAAGATTTAGGAACCCTAGGTCTAAGCAATTTATGGAGAAACTAAAGAAACTGACTGAATTCTTGGGACCTAATGGGTGAAAGGAGCCCACTAGTGAAATACCACATACCTGGTGACGAAAACTACGGAGAAATCCTTTGGATTTGGGGGCTGAACTTGAAGAACACCTCTGCTCGTTCTTGGGAGAAACTGTCGCCTATTCCTCTTCTTTTCTTTCTAAGTTAGATGATTTTGGGAGAATGAGGGTTCTAGGTAGTTTCTGACTAGATTATTAGGCTTAGACTGAGTAAAATGACATAGTTTAGGCTTTAAATGACGTAGTTTAAGTGCCCAACGCGTAGGGAAAAGACCAAAATGGCTCTGACTTAAAAGCTGACGAAGTGACTTCAAGACAGGCTTCACGGGCCGTGAAGCACTTCAAGGGTCGTCAAACTGGTCGTGAAGCATCATCTGCCTGATAGTGCTTCACTACAATGGGCATAACTTTTTACTCCAAACTTCAAATAGGGCAAACTCAGTGGCGTTTAGAGGACTCAAAGATCTTTAATTTGATAGGTCATGGGCCACCTAATTCATTTTGTGTTAAAAGATATGATCGATTGAGGTTGACCTAAAACTCAAAGTCTTACAAGTCTCCTTCACGGACGACTTCACGGTCCGTGTGAAGCTTCACGGGCCGTTTAGACATCCGTGGCCCTTTTCCAGTGACCTTGGGTCACACCCCACCAACTAGGTGACTTGTACGACTCACTTGACGGGTCGTCAAGTCCACCACGAGCCGTCTGGGTCATCGTCAAGTTGCCCCTGCCTAAGACAGGTTCTGGAAGGAGTTCATGAGCCCCTTAACGGGCCGTGGTCCTCATCACGGACCGTCTAGGGTGCCGTGAAGGGTCCATGGTCCATTTTTAGGTTCGTGGACCTTTTTCTATTTTCCCTTTTTAGATTATTTTTTTTTCAAATCCGAGGTGTTACATGTTGATTTGTTGTGGATAGGCTAGCAAAAGAATAACTCTTAGGGATAATAGGCTAACTGAAACAAGTATTGGTTAAATATGTCAAAAGAACTGCATTGCAAACATACTCTTCTAAGTAGGCTGGTTTCTTGTGTATTCTTTCTGACTTTCTTTGTGTGACCGTGGAAGGTGAAATGTATAGTGTCTCATGCAAGGTCACAGACTCAAGCCCTTCTAAGTTCCCTGTATCAATAGGTTGTAATTCAATTTCTGTTTCCAAATGTGATGTATTAGGCACCTCATTCACACTTTCAGGTTCATGATTTTGAGGTGAAAAAGGATCTGGTTCAGTGTTAGGCAGAAAGTCAGTTTGTGAGATAGAATGATTAGTGGTAAATTTACGAGTTGAGAATGAGGTTTCTGAACTTGAGATGGTGGAAAAGGGGTAAATATTTTCATGAAACTTGACATTTCTGGAAACTATTATCTTCCTAGTATCCAAAACAAGCAGTCTATATCCGTTTTTTCCATAGGGATAGACTATGAAGACACATAGAATGGCTCTAGGCTCAAACTTTCCCCTATTGTGCACAATAGTACTAGCATAGCATAGACAACCAAAGCTCCAAAGATAGGAGTAATTAGGAGGACTTCCAAATAGAACCTCATGCGGAGTTCTGTTTTTAAGGACTTTAGAGAGATATCTATTTACAAGGTATGTAGCAATTAGGACACACTCTCCCCCAATATGAAATAGGCAATTTAGATTGATGAAGTAGTGCCCTAGATACCTCGAGAACCTCTAGAAGATGCTTGTGTTTTCTCTCCACAACACCATTTTGTTGTGGAGTGTGAACACAAGTGGTTTGATGAACAATACCTTGTGAAGCAAAAAATTAAGCGTTGATTCCACCCAATTCCAATGCATTGTCGGACCTGATTATCTTAACTTTGACATTGAATTGTCTTTCAACCATCACCAGAAAATACTTTAAGACAGTGAAAGCATTACTTTTTGTTTTTAGAAGATGAGTCCAAGTTGCTCTACTATAGTCATCCACTATAGTTAAAAAATATTTGTATCCATCATGAGAAAAAGTTTTGTATGGCCCCCAAGTGTCAATATGGATTAATTCAAAGATCTTCTTAGAACTAATATTACTACACTGAAAAGGTAACTTGGATTGTCTAGCTAAGGGACAGATATTGCAATCAAAATTAAAATGAAGAGGAGAAACAAGAGTTGAACAAATATTCTTCATTGATTGAAATGGCACATGCCCTAATCTAAGGTGCCACAGCCTTACATCAGAAGCATTCTTTACAGGAATTGAAAAAGTGCTTGAAACAGAAAGACATCTAGATTTTTCTTGATTGCACAAATTAACTGATGTGCTGACAAAACTCTTAGGGGTCGTTTGGTACAAAGAATAATAATGCAGGGATTAGTAATGCAGGATTTATTTTTATCAAGTGTTTGGTTCATTGTTTCCCACCTCATCTTGTTTTTGCATTAAAACTCTATAAAAAGTTTTTTTACAATTATACCCTTGAATTATTATGTAATTGGGTCAAGGTAGATAATTGCCGAACAATATTATTTTTTATGGCCTTCTAACTAGTTACGTGAAGAACAATTTTGTTGTCATGTTTGCTATTTTTTCACTTGAATTATTTGAGAATAAATAATTGTCATCTTAATAAATTGATCACTCACAAAATGTCAATTTTCAATTTAAAAAATATAAACCATCTACTTTTAAAATCGAAAAGACGGTCAACAATGGTAAAATTGAATAAACCATCTACATTTACACATAAAAATTGCAAGTTGTAGTTTTAATATGTATATAATTTTTTAAATTGTTCAAAATACAAATAATTAGAAAACCACACACACACACACACAGATATATATATATATATATATAATACGTCATGTAGTGATATATTTGCCTTTTTAATTAGTAAATGTTAAACAACTCACATTTCAAATTTGTATTGGATTTGTTTAGTAACAAACAACTCTCTCTAAAAAATTTGTAAGCTAATTTATTTAAATAAATTTATTAGTACAAATATAAAACATAAAATCAAGAAAATAAACAAAATAATTAAAATGATTTGAGGGATATTTTTGTCTTTACATAGACTTATCCCATGGTATTATATCCTATGTATTACTAATACCTCCAAATGGAAGGTATTAGTAATACATCCTATAATACCATGTAGGATGTATAACTAATCCATGGATTAGTTATACATAAGCCCAAATTCCTACTAAACATAGTACTAAATAATACCATACATAATACATGGACTATTTATTCTAATGCGGCCTACCAAACGACCCCTTAAGGTACTGGAAACTTGACTCTAGGAGATATAGCCCCACTCTTGCTTTACCAAATGCTAGATGCCTCTTCATTGAAGGGCCCTGCAAGAAACAACCAAAAGAGGAAAAAATGAGTAAGCAACTTAACTGTTTACACAGCTTGTAGACTGAAATGAGGTTATACTTGAAAAATGGAACAAATAAGACATCTTTCAAAATGAGTATAGTATTTAAAGGGACACTTCCAACTTGAGTAACCTTGACCCTATAAGAATTAGGAAGATCAACAAATACAAGAGTTTTAAGAGTACTAAGTTCTAAGAAGATCTTTGAATCAAAACACATATGTTGAGTAGCACCTGAATCCAATATCCAGGTTCTTTGATTGAAATCAATAACTCTATGAGTTGCTTTATTGAAAACCTTATCAGCACAAGTCGCTGCATTGGCTGAAGCATCACCAGTTGAACCTTCTGATTGATTCACCCTCACATTCTGAAGCATATGAATAAGTTGTGAATATTGGTCCTAGGTGAAATGTTGTCCCTGTCCTTCTCTATTAAAATGTGCTCCACTTTGTCCTTGTGTTCCTTCTATGTAAGCAGCATTGCTCTTCACACTTCCCTGGAACCTCTTTGTCTTAGTAAACTTGAAATCACTTGGAAAACCTATTATCTTATAGCATTTATCCACGGAATGCCCAAGTTTCTTACAGTGAGAACAAATCATAGTGGTTTTCTTTCCCTTAGACTCATAATATCAAGATCTTTGACCAAGAGTGTTCTGATTTGTGGCCAAGAAAGAAGCAGAGTTTCTTGGATAGTGTGTGCTCATATACACCTCCCTCTGTTTTTCATCTTGCATTAGGAGTGAGTAAGCATGATTCACAGAGGGTAGAGGTGAGAGCATCAATATGTTACTCTTTCCAGCAGCATAGACATCATTCAAACCCATAAGAAATTGGATCAATCTCTCATCTTGAGTAGACTTAGCCATTTTTCCTTTTCCACCACATTGGCAGTCACATAAGCAGTTGACAGAACTGTTCAAAGCATCAAGCTCGTCCCAGAGACTTTTGATCTTTGTGAAATAGCCAGCAATGTCACCCTGCACCAAGTTAGTTAACTCCTTTTGCAGGTGAGAGATTTGTGCTCCGTTGGACTGGCCAAATCTATCCTCAAGTTATTTCCAAAGATCCTTGGCTGTCTTGGACTAGATAACACTGTCAACTATCTCTTTTGAAAGAGAGTTGAGCAGCCATGACAGAACCATATCATTGCATCTATTCCATAGCTTGAAATCTGGTGATATTGAAATTGGTTCTTTGTGAGTACCATCAATGAACCCAGCCTTATTTTTTGCTGAAAGAGCTATCAACATTGATCTCCTCCATCCACCATAACCTTTCCCATTAAAAGGTGAATTAACAAGATTCATTCCTAGAGAATCTGAAGCATGAAGATAGAAAGGATGGGTGTGATCAGTTCCAGAGTTGGTGGTATTTCCAGTGCCTGTAGAGCTACCAAAAGTGAGATCTGCTGTTGTCACCATTGTTGACCTGAGAAATGGAGAGTAGGGATGAAGAAAAGGGAAGAAGATGAAACAAAGAGATTAGATTCTCAAGGTTGCTCTGATACCATGTAGAAAATCATAGATTAAGAATGGGAAAAATTTTCTTGCTGACTATTCATTCAGTTGTGATGTATATATACAAAATACCTAAAGAGAAGAAAACAAAAGTATTCTTATACGTGTATGGAATCTGATTGGCTATTACTACAATCCAATTTTGGACAACTATGTATGTACTATTTTGTACAGAATTTGAATAAATTTGTCAAGGGAAATTTGGAATATTTGTTGCCTCATTTCTGCTTCCACTTGGCCCTTTCCTGTTTGTCCAAATCAGCTCTTCTAAATGAGCTTGGATGGTCAGGATTAAAACTTATATTTCTTGATCCAAAGGTTGTGAAACTTCCATTTGTTGGGCCACTTGAAGTGTAGACTATCTAAGAATTGAACAATTGATTGTGTTTATCTCTGATTTTCATTTGACTGTGAAGCTCCATTGCAGCAAGAGCTTGATCAATTATCTCTTCTTCTATGGTTGCTTGTTGATCTTTATCAACTTTATCAATTTCAATTCCAACACATGGTAAGTACCACAAATACATAATTGTGGTTTTCCAGTTGCGCTAATGCGTGTATTATGGTTGTGGAGTTGAATTCTTGTTCCTGCCCACGACCATCAAAGCCACGACCTTTGCCATCATGGCCACGACTTCTGGATGAAGAAGATCGACCTCGTTCATGACCAGAACCAAACTGAGAGCAAGAGTCTTGAGGTGTAGTTGTAGAAATAGAATGTGTAGCAAAAGCTTGGTACGTAATTGGCGAGTCAAGTTCCTTGAAATGCTGCAACATTTGCTCATGAAGTAAACGTTTGGTGCGAAGCTCTTCAAGCGAATAATTGACCAGGAAAACGTGTGATGATGCCAACCAATGTGTCATACTTATTCCCAAGACCAAGTAAAACATGATTAATGAAATCCTGAGAAGGGACGAATGAATTAATTGTTGCAATAACTATTTGTTTGGCATTGCGAAGGTACTGGTCAATACTCATATTATCATCTTTTCACAAGGTAGTGAGTTGGTGTTTCAACTCAATAGATTTAGCCTGACTCGCATCCATATAATGTCGATGTAAAGATAACCATATATATTTTGATGTAGGAAGGGAAGAAATATGAAGTGTATTGGCCAAAAAGAATTCTCTGTATTAATCGATAGAAGCTACAGATGTTTAGTCTATTTATACATCACGTAGTACTCAAGACATAGAGTCTTACATTAACACTAAGCTTAGCATGTAGTAGTCCTAACTATATACAAACACAAATCCTAGTACATCTATATTTCTAGTTACAATAGGTGCCTAGCTAGGACTTTAACTTAACCTTTGGTTTGGACTCTTTTTTTGGCACACACACACGGATACTCTATCATCCCCCCTCAAGCTGGTGGTAGTGAGTTCCACAACTCCAAGCTTGGATTGTAAATAACGAAACATAGACTTGGACAGTGGTTTAGTGGAGACATCTATGACTTGAAGCTGGGATGGGACAAATTCGGTGATCATCGCTCCTTGGACAACCTTTTCCCCCACTAAATGATAGTCTAGCTTGACATGTTTTGTACGAGCATAAAGAACTGGGTTTGTCGATAGTGAAGAGCAGAAATGTTGCTCGAAAAGAGAACAGGAGGACTGGGCAGAGGAACACCAATGTCGCGCAAAATGTATGTGATCCATGTCACTTCCGCTGCCAAAGAAGCTAATGATTGATATTCTGACTCGGCACTTGATTTGGCTGCGGTACTCTGCTTTCTAGAGGACCATGAAACACAATTGGAGCCAAGGAATACATAGAGTCCAAAAGTGGACCTTCGGGTAAGTGGACAGCCAGCCCAATCGGCATCGGAGAATCCAACTTGAGAGATGACTGAGTAGTGATTCGAAGGCCAAAATGAAATGTACCAGCTAGATAACGTAGCACCCATTTCACACCAACCCAATGGTTTGCAACAGGGGCCTACATAAATTGGCAAATAAGATTGATAGCATGAGCAATATCAGGTCGTGTGAGAGTCAAATATTGAAGTGCGCCAACGATGCTATGGAATTCAAATAGATCAATAGGAGGGCCAACAGATATATGTAAACCATGATTTTGAGATAAAGGTGTGTGAATGGCTCTTGAACAAGCCATGCTTGTACGTTCCAGGACATCAAGAGCATACTTTTGTTGGCTAAGAAAACTACCATTGGTGCAACGTGAAACTTCAATCGCAATGAAGTAGTGGAGGTCTCCCATGTCTTTCATCGCAAACTTGGACTTCAAGTTGTGGATTAACTCACGAACAAGAGAGGAACAACTACCAGTTAGAATAATGTCATCGACATAAAGGAGAAGTAACATAGTACCTCTTGAAGATCGCCAAATGAAGAGAGAAGAGTCCGCCTTGCTGCAAATAAAGCCAAGGTGAAGAAGATGTGTACTAAATTTGTGAAACCATGCTTTAGGAGCCTGTTTTAACCCATACAGGGCTTTCCTGAGTTGGCAAACATGGTTTGGAAAGCCATCATCAATGAAGCTGAGGGGTTGTTCCATGAAAACCACTTCTTTGAGATCGCCATGTAAAAATGGATTGTTGACGTCGAGTTTCTTAATATCCCAACGGAGAGTGATAGCCACAGAAAGCATGATGTGTATGGTAGTTGCCTTAACCACCGGACTGAAAGTGTTATCAAAATCCACTCCTTCAATCTGATTATAACCTTTCGCAACCAAACGCGCTTTAAAGTGTTCGATAGAGCCATCAGCTTGTAACTTAGTTTTGAAAACCCATCTTGATCCAACCACATTCATATGAGGCTGTCGTGGAACAAGCTGCCATGTGTTATTTGTCTGTAATGCTACCATCTCCTCTTATATAGCAATGAGCCAGTGTGGTTTAAACAAAGCTTATGTGATATTTCGAGGTTCTTTGGTGTCGAATTATTTTGACGTTGCAAGGAACATGGAGTGAAAAGTCGGGTTAGGGATGTTGGTGGTTTTAGCCCGTGTGAGCATATGGTGTGTTTGGGGGGCTAGATGGTGTAGGAGAAGACAATTGTGGGGGATCACCAAAGAGTTGAACTCCCTCAACAGTAGCGGGAATGGTCGATGAAGAAACTTGGTTTGAGCTGCTAGAGATAAGTTATCTCAGATAACGTTGGGTGAACTGCTTGAAGAGGAACTGCTTGTCGTGAATTGCTGGACAGGGTCTTCTACTGGATTGTTTGGCATGAGTTGTTCTATGGGACAAGCTTGTGGAAGATCTGGAGCAAAGGAAATTTCATTATTTGGACATAATGGTTGGTTACTTGCATTTGTTGAGAGGAAATCCAGTGAAGGCAAATTTTCATTAGCCTTGGGCGTACTATCTGTTGCATGTGCCATCAAAAAATCTTTATATGTAGTGAGTTGAGAGAACCTTGAATCTTCATGTAAAATAAGACTAGAAGGCACATGAAAGGGTTTTCGGTTGAAATTTATCTTTATTGTACCCTTTGATATAAGGAAAACATCTACATCCAAACACTTTCACTAAGTTGTAGTAAGGTTATTGCCCATATAATTTTGAGAAAGGAGATTCCATATTCAAGATTGAGGTGGGCATTCTGTTAATCAAGAAGGTTGCTGTTATAAATGCTTCTACCCAAAGAAACATAGGTAAGTTGGCATTGAAGATCATTGTAAGTCCAGTTTCAATTATATGACGATGTTTTCTCTCAGCGACGTCATTTTGTTCTGGGGTTTGTGTACAAGAAAGTTGTCTTTTAATCCCATGTTAAGCAAGATATGCAGTGACCTCTAGACTATTAAACTCTCCTCCACCATCACATTGAAAAATTTTATTCTTTCTTGAGAATTGATTTTCAACTGAGTTTGTAGAATGTCACAAAATTGGTCAAAAAAATCAGATTTCTTCTTTAAGGGGTAAATCCATGTAAATCTTGTATAGTCATCAATAAAAGTAACATAGTTGTGATTCCTTGTGATGAAATAATTGGGGCTGGTCCTCATATATCACTATGTATTTTTGCTAATGATTTAGTCTCTCATTTATTGGATGCTTGAAAAGGTAACTTACAACTTTTACCCATTTGACAACTACTACATATCAAAGTACTTTTATTCCAACTACTAATATCAATCAACTTATTTCTATATAAAAAAGAAAAGATTCTTGAGTGTGGATGCCCTAATCTTTCAAAGTGTATAAGTCATCTTGCTTCGTTCCCTTGGCCAGAATTATCTTTGTTTCATTGTCCTTTACAAGGAAACCTTCGTCAGTAAATTTCAAAGTACATCCATTATCTTGTACAAACTTACCAACAAAGATCAAATTCTTTTTGAGGTTGGGAACGACAAAAACATTTCTCATACATAAATTTCTTCCAATATTTTTGTCTCCGATATGTGTAATTTTTAGTTTATTCGCATTTCCTACCATAACTAACTTGTTTCCATTAAAGGGAGATGAGTTTGTAACCTGTAGATTGCACCGTATGATTTGTGGCGCCAAAATCCATGTAGAGCATGCTATCCGGTTGATCATTGAAGTGTTAATGCAAGTGCTTGAGGGACTTCTTGTTGTGCTTGATAGGAATAATCCCATCAATAAAAACAAGAAAGTGCACTATGATTATTTCTACCACAAATTTGACATGGATTTGATTTTGAATTATCCTTTTGCTGATTGTTTCTGGTGTTTGGTCCTCCTCCAAATTGTTTTTGATGGGTTCACCTGCCTCCTCTTCCTCTTTGTTGTCCTCTTCCTCTAAAGAAATTGCCACGACCTCTCCCTTGAGATTTTTGAACCACAAAGGCCATAGTAGAATCAAGTTATGGTTGTTCCATTTGTTCCTCACTTTCTTCTCATATTTAAAATCCTCTGAGAGCGTTCACAAACTCTGTGAATGTAGGGTAAGGTGGTTTCCCTAACATTACAGTGCGGAGGGTCTTATACTTGCTTCCAAGACCTCTGGCGAAGTTAATAACTTTGCTATCTTCATCCAATGGTTTGTGTATAGCCATAAGGCTATCACAAATTCCTTTATGTATTCATCAATTGACTTAGACCCCAGTTTTATAGCTTGAAGTTGTTGCTTCAACTGAAACTCCTTATCTTTGCTTGCTTGTAGGAAGGTATCCTCAAGGCAAGACTATACTTGTTTGGCTGTTGAACACCCTAAAACGATAAACATTGACTCCTCTGTCATTGTTCCAGAAAGCCAACTCCTAACCAAAACATCATGTTCTTCCCACGCAATAAATTTTAGGTTAGGTTCAGTTTCTCCTTTGCTATTTTCTTAGGTTTTAGTCGGGGCTTCTTCATCGATGATATCTTTTACTTTCAGGGTTTGCATGAGTTGGAGAATTTGTGTTCTCCAAACTAGGTAGTTTGTTGATTTCAGTTTAATGGGACAAATGGCTATGAGTTGGTGAAGAGAAGAGGAAGAAAGGGTAAGACTTGTGTTAGAGGTTCTGGCCATGGTGAAAGAAGCGAATACTTCAGGATCGTTTTAATTAAGCTGAAGCTCTGATACCATGTAGAAATATGAAGTGTATTGGCCAAATTGAATTCTCTGTGTTTTTATTAAGCAGAAGCTCTGATACCATGAAGAAATATGAAGTGTATTGGCCAAATTGAATTCTCTGTATTAATCGATAGAAGCTGCAGATGTTTGATATAGTTATACATCACGTAGTACTCAAGACATAGAGTCCTACATTAACACTAAGCTTAGCATGTAGTATTCCTAACTATATACAAATACAAATCCTAGTACATCTATGTTTCTAGTTACAGTAGGTGTCTAGCTAGGACTTTAACTTAACCTTTGGTTTGGACTCTTCGTTTGGCGCACACACGGATACTCTATCAGGAAGGAGATGAACATCAAGAAGAACTTCATGGGATAATGTTGCAAATAACCAAGAACGAACACTTTGGTAAATCTTTATCCAAGAGAAATAGAGAGGGTTTGATTGTTGATTTCCAGATGTATCACTAAGAAGAGGAGATGGGGACAAATTGAGCCAGCAACGAACCCCATAAGCTCATGTGAAAGTAGTACAGAGTTGAACTGAGTGCGCCATGTCAGATAGTCCTCCACAAAACCTAACTTAATGGTCACTAAATTGGTGACATTAACGGTAGCAAGAGCATCAACAGGGCAACGAATGTTAACTAGAGGAGATAAACCAAATAAAGTGCTACTTAAGGGAGGAAGTGAACATATAGTAGGAAAACTTGAACCTGCAATAATACTGACATTAGAAGAAAAACTTGAACCTCAAATAGTAGTAACACTAGAAGGAACAACTGGTGTAGCGGAAGATGAAGCCGCCTTATGTCTTAGAAAAGAAATTAAATGGATTTCTGGCTATCTGACCACCATGAGAATATATTTGTGAATGGCTCAAGCAATCGTAAGTACCTTTGTATGAATAAATCTTTGATAGGAACAAGTTCTTTCATTATGGTAACAACTTCTTTTCGAGACTCTTTAGGTAATAATCTTCTCATTCTAACCTCTATCTCTTAGTGTGTGGTCAAATTTGCAAGCATAATTGTCATGTTATTTATATAAGTGTGAACAACCGCTTTGTAGTTTTTCAATCCAAACAAATGGTTCAAGACTTTTTAAGAATCCAATCCTAATTTGACTTGGTTTGAATTTTTCAACGAATTAGCTTCTTTCTACTATTTCCAAGCTAATTTCTTATGCATAGTGTATGGTAACTCTTTGTAATTTCAGTCCCTTATCAAATTGAATTATTCTGTATCGCAATTCTCCAAGAATTTCTTATGCACAAGTGAAACATCTTCATTCTTGATTATGTAACTTACTCTTAACTATTTTTAACATTTCAATTCCACCGTATAATCCTCATTCTACCCCTAGCAGCTCCAGGGGATACAACAACAGTAATGAGTGAGCAACAACTAGACCATATAACAAATCATGTATTAAACAAAAATTACTGGACAGGTAAAAAGAATTTGGAAATAAAAGAGTGATAAGAAACATTGTATAATTATGTGCAAGCTTCTCCTTTTATTCATGAAAGTTTAACAATTACAAATATTAGTATATGATTCCATATAACTTTCCAAGTCTCCTTTGGCCTTAATCGGCGAGGATAAAAAGAGTTGACACATTCACTAACAAGACGAGTATGACACGTGACCAATCAACCATAGTGCTCAGAGGCATCGACACCCATGAATGAAGAGACCATCATCAGAAGATATCTTATAGAGAAAAGCCAGTGTTTCAGGCTTACAGGATAACACCAGACATAACTAGATGTATATAACATCTCTAGGACATGAGGATGAAATGTGAGATCAGTGTTAGAACCAAAACTATCAACAAAATTTCATATGGCAATCAAAAAGCCCACTACAACACATGCCTACTTCAATGTGCGTTTATCAGCTTCATACATTTTCATATGACAGGCATGACTGCCATCAATCAATGGCAATAATGAGAAATCCAACAGATACATACATGAGTACCACAGGATACAAGGCAAGAGCTTTCCTCCTAGGGTTAACAGCTGTACTCATGAAGGGGTATGCTGCCCAAGAACTCCAAGCTAATGCAACACAAACCACAACCACCTTCAATATCACATTGTCCTTTAGCATGCAAATAAAGGCCCCAACATCAAGTGGGAATAGACAGTAACCCAGAAGACTGAGGCTTTGAAAGAAGATTATGTGACCACCCTGCAGGTCAAACTCATTAATTTCATCTGAAGTAAGAGAAACATCATTTACATTAATTCTGTGACTCCAACTACTTTAGTACTGTGAAAAGGAATCTGCATATACACTCATTAGAGTCTGTGTAATGGTATTCCTTTAGGGGTGGTTTGGTTTGGATACAAGTTATGATGGGGTAAGTTATACTGGGATTAGTTATGATGAAATAAGTTATGTTGGGATTAGTTATGATAGGTTAAGTTATGCTGAAATTATTTCTTATTGAGTGTTTGGTTTGTTTTATACAAAATAATATGCATTGCATAAATTTTAAAAAAAGTTGTTTGTTTACAAAAAACCCTTCAATTTAGTTAGTTTTTAATATTTTATTTGCAAGTTTTAGTTATTCATTCTTGAAAATAAAATTTTAATTTTATTTAGCTTAAATAATTTTGTGTGTGCATTCCCATAATGGTACCGTATGTATTTAAAAATAAAACTTTCTTCTAATTTATCTTAAAAAAATAGAATTTCCATCTTAAGTTTGTTAAAGTAAAAGAAGATTTATGAGAAATCCAAATATAAATAAACATAAAAATTACTCAAATAAATTCATAAATAAAAATTATATTGATATAGTGTAATTCTTTAATAGAAAAATATGAAGAATTATCATAAAAATAAGGAGTAGTGAAGGTTGTGAAAGTTATTACATATGGTATTAAAAATAATGTAAGTATACATGAATGTAAAAAGTGAGGTATAAAAGCATTTAAAGGGATATGTTTGTCATTTTACCTATTTTATCCTGAGATAAGTTATCCCGGGATTAGTATACCACCCAAGGGGAGGGATAACTTATCCCGGTACTAATGATTAATCCCGAGAAATGTTATCCCGGACTTGCCAACTAAACAACAAATTAAGTGACACTATAATTTAATCCTAGGACTATTTAATGTTATCCTTCACACCAAACGACCCCTTAGTGACAAGAGCCTATAGAATGCATTCCTGGGTATATATGCAACAATGAGCTTCACTTTCCCCATATGTTCAATCTGACATCTGTTGGGATCTTTAGTATAAGTCTAGTAACTGCCTAAAGATGTTTAGCATATACCCATATTAGGGTGTTTTCTTTTTCTTTTGTTATTCATGTTTTGACCTTATTCTTTTTATAGGCCTGGGTTGAGAAAGTTTCATTACCAGTAACAAGACATTCAATGTCAGGATGACAGCACCAGCGGTCAGCAGAGCAAATGCAACAACAAAAACCTCGGACTGGAAGAAAATTTAAAGAAAAATGAATCCGGTAGTCAGGAATCCATCAGGAAATCACTCAAACCACGGGCAATTAAATTAATCAATCACATAAGCCTCAGTCGCAGCTAGTTCAGTTTGGTTATATAACAGTCCAAGCTATTTTGATTAGGCTATATATAACCACAGGCAACTAAATGAAGTATAAAAGAAAAGAGTAAAATAAAGGGTGCCTGTGGACTTCATTACAGTAACAAGACAGCATGCCATATTTGGCAAGATCCAGCCCGACCTAAGTTTCAACAGTCCAAAAAATGATCTAGATTTATTCATTCAATCAAATTGTTTGAAAATAACTTAACTGTCTAGACAAACAACATTGCCACTTGACATTTGATAACCTCTTGATGGTTTGTCAATGGGTCCACAGAAACATAGTTCTCAAACTAGAAAGGTAACTTCTCACAACATGTTGAATAAGAGATAACTAGTAACTGCAAAAAAGCAAAAACTTTATAAAGAAATGCAAAAACAACTGCAAAAGGTTCATTTAGACATGAATAAGAACTGTCCACATTGAGATGCATGAAAACTTGATCCTTTTTTTTTTGGATAAGGTCTGCACCAAGTAGGTGCATTGGGGTGTGCAATACAAAAGGCAGAACTGGTGATCTTGAGTTTAGGACTCACAGCTCACATTTATACCCGATACCTAGTTTAAAGTGCAGGTTTCTCTTTGGCCAACAGGGCGTCTATTCAGAAGAATCTTTCCAGTTAATGAAACAGAAGAGTTCAAGGTTCTTTAACGTGCTTCTTCATTCACGTGTTTCCCCAAGTATAGCAAAATATGCAGTGATGTCTTCCTGGTTGATTAGGTAAGTCTCACTGTAAGTCTTAGTTTTGACAACCTATTTTTGGGAAGTTTATAAAGTAGCCATGACACTTGTCTTCCATCATATATACAAGCTTGAATAGTTTTACATAGAAGAGGACTATTGGCTATAGAATTAGACGTTTATTATTTGCACCTTTATTAGAGTTCTGTTTATACTTCATTCCCTTCCGTTGCATCTTCTCTTCTTCTACCAGTTCTGCTTCTCCTTCTTAAGTCCAGTAAATTCTTAACTATAATTTTCTCTATTTTTTATTATTCAAGCAAGCTATCCAAAGTCAGATCAGTACTTGTAATTTCCTCTTTGTGATCATTGGTTATCTACTCCAAGTTAATTAATCTCTCACCATGAGATAAGATGGTGAAGCTGCATTAGAGTGGTAGAAGGGCTTGTGACAACATCAATATACACTTTGAGCATGAGGTGCTTAAACATCGACCTCAACAGCTTAAAATGAAGATGTAAAGCAAAAATACAGGAAGGGCCTTCACAGGACAGCCCAGAAATTGCTAGAATCTTTTTTTTTTGATAAAGAAAATTGCTTAGAATTATTTTTTTTTTTTATGACAAGGGAAACCCATAGCCGCTATCCTTTGGGTACGCACAAGGTAAAACCCCCGCTCCTATGCAATAGCTCGCAAACCACACAGGAGAGATAACCCGCACTAGGCAAGCCCGGTGCGACAAGCTCGACCCAGGTGGCAAACCCCTTGCTTCCGCTGGCAAGGGGTTTCGAACTTGAGACCTCCAACATGGAAGTCCCAAGCCCAAACCACTGGGCCACCCCGAAAGGTCTTGCTTAGAATATTTTAAGCTAAGCAAAGCAAGAAAAAAAAAGAAAAGATCTCGCAAGCACAAAGCAAGAAAAGCAAGGACAAATGATCTTATCCTCATCCTCGTTAAATAACCCATACACACTTAATAGGATTAATAGTTGCAATGGAGAAACCAAATGCATAGATAAAATGCACTTAAATCCCTCTCTTTACGCTTCCTCCAGCTGAAAACATAACCTTCTTCAGTAACCACTAGTCATTCCTAACAAAGCACAGATTGGAATCTTCACCAACTTAATAGTCTGGAAGTCTCTCACAGTCAACATATATATCTCAAGATATTGGAGATACTGAATGGGTTACTATAGTTGTTTCTCCGCAATCTTGCCTGGTTCAAAGAAATTACAATAGTTCAAAATAAAAATGAGGTCCAAAGCCCAATTCATTTTCCCATTGTTGCCGCGGAAAGGATATCAAAGGTAACTAGTTCTTTACCAAGGAAAGTAACTATGCACTTGTCAACCATTGAATAATCGGAATCAGGTAAAATGGTGATGCTCAGACCTTTGAAACAACAAATCGAGGTATACACAATCCCTCCGTTGAAATTTATGTGACATAGTTTGACTGGGCATGAGTTTAAGAAAGATAGGAAGCCCTGTGAACTTACAAGGTATCATCTGTCCTGCAGCCTACGCTAGTTCTCCCCACCCACTCCCTTTTATCCCACATTATCAAAATCCCTCTTCTACTATCCCTGGCATCCAAATGTACTTCTCCCATCCATTAGCCCACAACTGCCTCATCAAATTGCTTACCCCTCCTATATTTGTTTCTAAAAGAACATAAATGTTCGCCCCCCACTAGTGAATTAATTGTTTTACCAGTCTCCTCTTGTTTTCCCCGTTTAAACCACTCACATTCCATGACACAGTTTTAATCTTCATTGATCTCTAATTGGTGGTCTTCTCCCCTTTCTTAGTTCACTCCTAGGTTCCCCATCCTTTTAATTGACCCCAAAGATTAGATTCCTAACCTCTGTTGGGATCAAAAGGTTGTTATATTCGTTTGACTTTGACATTTCTCTTCTTTGATCTTAGCTTCTAAAGAGGGCCTTTGCATCTTTTTCTAAACCATTAAAAAGGGATCCAAACTCCTTTCTTAATTTAATTATATTTTCCTGCACCCAGGATGTTGCATCATATTCCACCTCATTATTACACTCACTTGGGACATATTGGATAGGTGTAGGCTCTTCAATCGGAATCAGTTGCATTGTGTCCCTTCCCTTGTTTTTCACATTATTCCATCTGCATCAATCAACTCAGTTTCCGAGGTCACAGTTATAGGAATTATGATCACATCTACTTCATGGTTCGTGTCGATCCTCTACATGTGCTCCTCGACCCTTTCTCTTACGAACATGCCCTTGCTTCATTTTCATAGTTAAAACTTATCGCAATTTGCAGCTCCTCTACAATGCCCAGAGGAGCGTTTATGCTTTCAGTGAAAGGCTCAGTTGTAGGCTTTTTCATTAAGCCTTTCTGCTCTTTCTCATTTACATGAGAGGAATGTCCACTTTCATTTAAATGAAGAGAAGGCCCAATATACAGACTAGAGTAAAATTGATCCACTGGCCCTACTCCTTTTGAATTGTTGCATCCAGCCCACATGCCCATCATCTTTGTCCATTGTGTAAAAACCTCAATCCTATCCATTATCCAACAGATCTTTCCTAGCTATCCCTTTCCCCTTCCTTTGTGTTTTCCCTTTCTCCACAGTTGAGTGACACAAGCCGTTAGCTCCTTTTCCATGAAAAGTTTTGTCCTCTCTTGGTTGTTCAACAACCCTACTTTTTCAAATTTTGCCAGCGCCTGCCCATACTCGTAAAGTGAATCTCCATCCCCATCCCAGAGTTCAACCGAGGTTGGAATATTTTTCCAGCAATCCCTTTACTTCAATTCAAGCCCATCTCAAGTGATTCTTGAGCTTCGTCTCCAACCATCTGCCACATTTTTCCCCAATCTCCTTCATAACCCCTGCTGACCATAGTTGAAGTGGCAGACCTAGAACCCTAATCCAATACCAATTGAAATTGGTACTAATTGACTATGCTCTAGCTATTGGTGAACACCAATCCAGCTTGAGACTACTTCCCTGGTTTTCTCCAAGATTCTGTCATAACATGCTCTGCGTCCTTCACACTTTAAAATTCAAATAGGAACTGAATCATGTTCATGTCAAACACTTGGAGGTTATGGATTCCAAGCCAAGCCTAATGTGCCCATTTTCGGACATCATTTTGTGAAGGAATTTCATCACACTCAGGGAAACTGCCCACTAAAAATCTTCTTAGGAGGGAATTCTGAACCTGCAGCAGCTTTGTTCCCCATGGAGGCCTTCATTATCTCCCCATTATCACCATCATAGATCCATGTAGATTTATTTAATGTTTCTTTAAAGCTTCTTTCGTCACTTAGCAATCAGTCATCCCTTGTCCTTTTGGTATTTAAGGCCCCCTGTCTAAATTTATCTCTATTAATGAAGCAGGCAAACTTTGAAACCAAAGTCAACCAGCCCTCATTAAATTTGTTCTCCAGCACTGTAGTAACTGATCCAGAATCCCCTTTGACAGCAATGACAAAAACAAAGCGACCAGGTTTATTGAACTTCAGGCATAGAAGAGGCTCGTAGCCTTATCTCTGCGTCTCCACATCTTGTACACTCTACCTCTAATATCAGATGCTTCTCTGACCCTTTGAGACACCCAGTGCAGTGTATCAAGACTTAAAAGACATTCTCCTAATACACAGTCTGAAACTCTTCACCCATTCATACCATCTCTCACTCGTATATCTTGACTCAATAATGTCCAATGACTTCCCCAAAAATCTGAAATAAATAAAATTATCCATGACCAATAAAAGGCTTAAAAGAAGAAGGAAAAGGAGACTAAGAATAGATCTCCGGCGATCGAATACCATCAGAGAAGGTATCCAGAAGTCCAAAAAGGATCTTATATGGTCTTGGTTAGTCCTTCCCTCGTGAACTAACTTTTGGGGTTGTATTAGGCCCAAAGTTCATTTCATGAACAATTTCTATACAAGATTATATCGGAAGAGAAAAAGAATCACAAATTTCTTGTTTTTCCTAAGAAGAATTTATGCACCTGACATAGGTGTAAATTAGAGTATATAGGTGATATTGTTTCTGTTATAGACATCATAAGGTCCATAATAAGATGATAAAGGGCTTAGCTTTGTCTCTTGTTTGTACTTTTGGTTTGGATCCACTGATGTAAACATTCATTTTGGTTGTGAACGTTTTTGTGTTTATGATTTATTTATAGTTTGTGACCTTGTCATAAAAAATAAAGGCAATAGCCAAAGAGAATATAAACTCTAGGCATGTTGGACTTCTGTGCATAAATTAAATAGAACTATTTGCACCCATTCAACTGTGTTGTTTCTATAGTCATTTTTAAACCAAGCCAACTATACCCTAGCAAGTCTATAGGACATGTCCACAAGAAGACATCAACTTATAAAGGGAATGAGTAGGACTGCCAACATGATTACAATGTGAACTGTAATAAAAAAAAATAGACAGCTAGATAGCAAAAAGTAGAAAACTTAAGCAATTCCAAGAGTTCTCTTTTGGGCTGGATCTAGATGAGGAACCCAAAAAGAAGTCAAATCGTTGAGATTTATGGTGAAATGGAGAGCCAATTTAGAAGTAAGCACATTAAAGAGGTGGAGATAGAAGAAAAGAGAACTGGACCAAGAGAGGACATGCAAGAACTACAAATAAAACTGTTGGTTTTTTTGTAAAAAAACAACTATCCCTCAAATTCCAGACTAGTTGGGCTGGCTAAATGAATCTGCTTATGTCAATTCCGATCATTCAGGCTCATTATATTCCAATACTATACAACAAGAAAGGGAAGAAAAATATAGCTCATGGTTCATGTCTTATCATGGTATCAGAGCCAAATTCATCTATCCATGTTGGAGCCCTGTGCAATGTTATACACACTCCAACTGTCCAGTCCTCGTCATACGAGGGAGTGTTAACTATTAAGTCCTATATTGATTGAGGGAATAGGTTGTGCTCTCCTTATAGGTCATAGGCAATCATCCCTCATACGCTAGCTTTTGGGTTGGATTAGGCTGAAGATCCATTTCTTCACATGGTATTAGAGTCAGGCTCATCCTCATTCTTGGTTTACCCATTACTGGGCCATCATGTTATGTTTTCCATGCCATAGATGTCCAATCTTAGGCTGGTGAGTGAGTGTTACTAGTCACCTATTGATAAAGAAAATGGGTTGTTATCTCTTGTATGGGACAGTCCTTTCCCTCATAAGCTAAGTTTTTGGATTGTGTTAGATCCAAAGTCCATTTCATAAACAATGTATATACAAGATTATATCAGAAGAGAAAAGGAATCAAAAATTTCTCGTTTTCCTTGGAAGAATTTATGCATCTGATATTGAAACAAACAACATAACCCTTTGGTTTGGTGGTATGAAAGTTATCCTTTTGACCTATGTAAGTTTTGATCGAGTTGTTTGCTAGTAAATAAAACTTTTTGTTCGTTTGTTTGTTCCTCTAGCACTTTGTAATTTCCAAAGCATTGTCCTTTTACTATAACTTGATCTAATTTGAGTGTACTGGCATCCCCTTGTGCCAGAGTTAATTAGAATTACACAAATTATACATCAAAACTACAAAACATGCACAATCACAAAAAGAAATGCTTATAAAACATTTACAGAATTGAGTACCTTCTAGAACAAGACACGAGTAAATTAGACTCAATCGAGAGTTTGAACAGTAAAATGTTAATTCTAATTACCGTAATGGGTGATAAAATTTGACAATGTAGTGGGAGTTACCTTCTTAACAGAGGCAGACCATGAAAAAGTGAGTCCAAGGAAAACAATGAAGAAGAAAGGTCCCCATAGATCCCAATCACGAAGCGCTTTCCCAGGATCTTCTCTATAAGGATTAGGGAAAACCACCAGCTTCAAATTACTAACAATTCTGGACAGATCTCTTTTGACTGTATCCCAAACGGGTTCCGTAAGGGTATTAGGCGGCGATCCAAATCCGCTAGCAGCTATACTTGACTGTCCCGATGAAGGTAGGGGTGGTGGAGATGGAATGGAATGGAAGGGACAGGTGTCGGTTTGTGATTGGTGGTTGTGGCAGCTGTAAGGGGAGGTGGTGGACGGAGATTGGAAGGCATGAAGGGAGAAGATGAAACAGGGATGGCAGCACGAGGAGGAAAAGGAGGGTGTGCTGGAAGGACAGTAAAAGGATTGGAATAGATGAGGTTTTCGATTTCATCAATGTCGGATTGGGATGTGGAGTGAACAGGTATTGTGTCTCCATGTGACATTTTTTCCGGTAACTCTCAGATATGCAGAGATGATCGGAGATGGGGGGCAAGGCGGGGTTGGGTGGTATAACTGGTGTTGTCCTGTTCAGGTGTAATTGCAGGGAAATGCCTAGTCGCATGGTAAGAAAATTTTGCACTTGTTGAGAATATGTAAAAACAAGATATGAGAAGTGTGGTGTTGTGCACTATGCTTAGTCGTTTGTAATTACTATACGCTCTATTTAGCATTATTTTTATACACTCTACCAAATTATCCCTTAGTATTTTCACAAAGTAAGTTTGAGAAAGATAAAGTGTATGCATATCTTATAATGAAATTATAAGAAATAATTAGGTAGTAAACAAAATAACTAATAATAATAGAATAGTATTGTAATGACCCCGAAGGTCATTTTTGGTAATTTTTGTAAAATGATCATTTTACACCCCCGAGAGTTGCCCCGATTCATGTTTGATCAGTATCTAAAGTTTGTTTTGCGAATTTCCTTGATAAATTATGATATTTTTTTGGAAAGTTTGGATTCTAAAGGCTTAAGTTGTAAAAATGTGGTTTTTGAGGTCATTCGGGGTTTCGGGTCTCGGATGGAGATTTCGTCGATTCCATCAGCTCTGGAATGTAGATTTTGGTCTAAGAGAGTTGACGGAATCAGATTTGGGGCTGTATCGTGGATTTGAGGCCTTGAGTTGGAAATTTGTGAAATTTTGACCATAGAGTTGACTTTGGTCAACATTCGGTGATCGGATTCTCGAAATTGAATTTCGAAAACTCCGTCGGGTTCGGGAGATGAGTTTAGTTCTAGGAGTGGCCTTGGTTGAATTTTTAGAGGTCTCCAGCTTGATTTGAGTTTTTGAGGCTTAAGTTAGCTTTGTTGCGCTTTATCGGGTTTCGGGTCAAGGAGACCTCGAATTCGAATTCCGACGGTTCCATTGAGCTTGGAACGTCGAATTTACTAGGATCGCATATATGGTTTGTGTGCTCGGGGTTCTGAACGAATCCCGAGAGACCATTCGGAGACTTGTTGAATTGCTGAATTTTTGGTTTCTGTATCTGGTGTATTTTAACCTCCTCGTTCGCGGAGGATTGTTTAACACGTTCGCGGAGCTTGTGGTGTTTTGGCCTCCGCGTTTTCGGGGTAATGGCGCATTCGCGGAGAGTAGCTTTCCCTTGACATTCGCGTTCGCGGAGGAAATGTGATGCCTAAAACAGTGTAAATTCGGGAAATGTCTCATTTTCACCATTTTTGAAATTTTGGAGCTCAGGAAGGCGATTTGAAAAGAGTTTTTTCGTGGGAATCGATTGGGTAAGTCATTTTAGACCTCAATCTTTATTACCCATTGATTTTATCATGATTTCAACTTGAAATTTGGATTTTTAAAGTGAGATTTAGGGGGTTTTGCATGAACTCCGAAGTTTTGATAAAATGGTTATTGTGGTCTGATTTGAGCTCCGTTTTTGAATTGGTTTTCACCAATGGATTTCTAATGCTTTGAGGATCATTTTCATGTAAAATAATTTTGATTTAAACCCTATTTTCGGAATTGGATTTTTGAGCCATTTTGACCCTTTTACCCAAATTTCGTGTTCTTGGTGTTGTTAGTTCCGAAATTTGATTGTGATTCATATTTTGATTAGATTGTGTTGCTTTGGATTGCTTTCGGAAGGGAAAAGCTTCGATTGTTGATTGATTGCGATTTCGGTTAAGGCAAATGAACTTCTAAAACTTTGCGAATCTTGTAAATTCCAGATTTTCCTTTCTTGATTGTGTTGGGGAGTAATGAGATTGAGGTGTGGGTTGAATTCTTGTATGAATCAATCTAAATTGATCAGCGGGGTTAATAAAATGGCTATGTGTGCTAAAGGGGTAGGCCAAAATGTGACAGGTCGTGATCTTAATATTGATGTGTAATTGATGAAATATTATGATAGCCTCGATATGATTGTGAAATTGATGAATATGTCTTTTGCTCATTGTGGATTATGGGACTAGACTTGAAACTCTTACTTAGTGATTAATCCTACTTGTGATGAAAGGAGTAGTGAATCGGAGACTAGGCAATTGATCTTGTTGTAAATGATGTAATTGTTGATGTTGATATATTGTTGATAGTGTGACGTGATTTGCATTGATATGAATTGCGTTGTGCTTGTGAACACTATCATTTTCTCATTATTTGTGTGAACATGCTTATTTGCATTAGTTCTAAGACACTTTGATGATTATGCCGATGGGAAATGGTTCCAGCGAGTGATGATTATGCCGATGGAAAATGGTTCCGGCGATTGATGATTATGTCGATGGGAAATGGTTTCAACAGATACATGGTCCATGTGTGGCCCCCATGGGTTTCGATCTGAGATTCAGCGGATGTGTATCGTAGGACAGACATGCATCACTCTACTTGTCATTGCATTGTCTTACTCTTGATATTGTGATGCCGAGGTTTTTGCCAGCAAGAGTGTGATGTCGAGGTTTCTGCCGGCGACTGTGATGCATGCATGAGCATTGCATGTGCATCAATATTCAGGCATATTATTGTGTGTTGAACATGATTCTTGTGATTGACTTTGTGATTGTTTGAGAGTTATGACTTATGTTTCTGAACTGTGATTGTGGGGTTGTGTTTCTGCCTTGTGACTCTGGAATTAATATACTTGATACTGCTGGGAGTTATTTCAGTGATGCTATTGAGCCGTTGTTGACCTTTGTATTATATGAACTGTGTAGTTTAGGTTGGGCTGATTTCTGTGCAGGTTGTAGTTATGGAGGTTCGGTTGGAAGTAAGGGAGTTCGTGAATTTTATTAGACTTGCCTTGTTTTGTTAGTTGACCTGCTGAGTACCATGTCACCCTTGCTTCTACACTTGTGTAGGTTCCGAGCCCAGACCGTGTTTTCTGTTATCCTTTCTTACCCAAGGAGACTTGAGAGGTAGCTGTCGACGCTGGCGATCTCTCTCGTTTCTTATTTATTTAGCTTTGTTCTATTTGAGATACAAAGACTTGAGACTTGTTCTTATCATTCGAAATCCTGTATTAGTGGCTTGTCCATGTGACAACCAGTCAGGGGGGTTTGCTTAGGTTTGGTTAGACTTCCGCTTATATTGTTCTTCTTTATATTGCTTGCTTTTCCGCTGTATTTTGGTATCGTTGGGTTTAAGCTGATTTGTCTTGGTGGGATAAGACAAGTGACATCACACCCGATTTTTGGGTCGTGAAAAATGGTATTAGAACCCCAGGTTCTCAAAGTGCGAATTTTGGCTTGAGTCTATAGCATTCTTCGGGCATATGGTGTCCAAGGATGGCATTATGGTAGATCTGACAAAGATTGAGGCTATCCGTGATTGGGCTAGGCCCACTTCTGTGACTGAGGTTCGGAGCTTCGTCGGATTGGCAGGGTACTACAGGCGCTTTGTCGAGGGTTTCTCCACTATAGCAACACCTCTGAATCAGTTGACTCCCCAGGATGTTCCCTTTGTGTGGTCGGAGGAGTGTGAGAGGAGCTTTCTGAGGCTTAAGGAGTTGCTTACCACCACTCCTATATTGACTCTTCCAATTGAGGGCGAGGGCTTCACGGTTTATTGCGATGCATCCGGTGTTGGTTTGGGTTGTGTTCTGATGCAGCAGGGCTGGGTTATTGCTTATGCGTCGAGGCAGCTTAAGCTGCATGAGCGCAACTACCCCACTCATGATCTAGAGTTGGCAGCGGTAGTTTTTGCGCTTAAGATCTGGAGGCATTACCTTTATGGAGTTCATTGTGAGATCTATATCGATCACCGGAGCCTCCAGTACATTATGAGCCAGAGGGATTTTAATTCGAGGCAGTGACGTTGGATTGAGCTTGTGAAGGACTATGACCTCTCTATTCTCTACCACTCGGGCGAATGTAGTAGCGGACGCCTTGAGTCGGAGGGCAGGGAGTATGGGTAGTCTAGCTTTCCTTTCTTTTGGGAGCGACCTTTGGCTATGGACATTTAGTCTTTAGCCAATCAGATGATTAGGCTTGATGTTTCAGATTCCAGCCAGGTGTTAGCTTATGTGGGGGTTCAGTCATCTCTTCATGATCAGATCCATAGTCGTCAGTTTAAGGATGAGGCGTTGGTGGCACTTAGAGGCAGGGTTTTGGTAGGTGATGCCAAACAGGTTACCCTAAATTCTGATGGGGTTTTGAGGTTTGCTATCCGGTTGTGTGTTCCTAGAGTTGGTGATTTGATCCAGTTGATCCTTAGCGAGGCCCATGATTCCAGATATTCTATCCATCCGGGCACAACTAAGATGTATCGTGATTTGAGGCAGCACTACTGGTGGAGTGGTATGAGGAGGGACATCTCAGACTATGTGTCCCGTTACTTGTGTTGCCAGCAGGTGAAGGCCGAGCATTTGAGGCCTGGTGGAGAGTTGGAAACACTATCCATTCCTGAGTGGAACTGGGAGGGCATCACCATGGACTTTGTTGTGGGGTTACCACGGAATTCTAGAGGTGTTGACAGCATTTGGGTCATCGTGGATCGATTGACCAAGTCAGCACACTCCATCCCAGTTCATTCTTCCTTTAGTGCTGAGAGGTTAGCTCGTATCTACATTCGGGAGATAGTCCGTCTACATAGTGTGCCTATTTATATTATTTCAGACCGGGGTTCATAGTTCACTTCCAGCTTTTGAAGAGTACTTCAGGAGGAGTTGGGCACCCGTGTCGATCTTGGCATAACTTTTCACCCGTAGACCGATGGCCAGTCGGAGCATACTATTCAGGTTCTTGAGGATATGTTGCAGGCCTGTGTTATGGATTTTGGAGGTTAGTGGGATCAGTTCTTGCATTTGGTGGAGTTTGCGTACAACAACAGCTACCATTCCAGCATTCAGATGGCCCCGTTTGAGGCCTTATATGGTAGGCATTGTCGCACTCTAGTTGGTTGGTTTGAGTCTCGGAGCCTAGGCCGAGGAGTACAGACCTATTTCAAGAAACCTTGGAGCATGTGAGGTTGATTCAGGATAGGCTCAAGATGGCTCAAAGTAGACAGCAGAGCTATGCAGATCGCAGGCGTCGACTGTTGAGATTTGTTGTGGGTGATAGAGTATTCCTCCGAGTATTGCCCATGAAGGGTGTGATGAGATTTGGGAGGCGGGGCAAGCTTAGCCCCAGGTATATTGGGCCTTTTGAGATTTTGAGGGCAGTTGGTGAGGTCGCCTATGAGGTAGCTTTACCTCCAGTATTCTCAGTTATTCATCCAGTTTTCCATGTTTCGATGCTGCGCCCGTATGTTCCAGATGAGTCTCATGTACTCCAAGTATGATGCCGTTGAGTTGGATGATCGCCTGACCTATATTGAGGAGCTAGTTGCTATTTTGGCCAGAGATGTGAGGCAGCTGAGGTCGAGAGCCATTCCTGTAGTTAAGGTCTGTTGGAGGCACCGTCTAGTAGAGGAGGCTACCTAGGAGACCAAGCGGGAGATGCGAGAGCAGTTCCCCAGCTTTTTTGAGCCCTCGGGTACTTCTTGACTCTTACTTTCAAGGACGAAAGTCCATTTAATAATAGATGTTGTAATTACCCTACAGGTCATTTGCGTGTTTGTGCCTCTTTTCTGTCGGTTAGAGCTTTCCTGTAGTGACCCCAAGTCATTTCTAACTTGCTGGCACTGTAGGTTCGGTCGCCTAGTCATTCGTTTGGGTTTTATGCCTGTTTTCCTATTTTGGAGCTTTTGAACCTTGAAAAGTTGATTTCAGTCATAACTTCAGGTAAACAACCTCAGATGATAATTCTGACGGTTCCATCAGCTCTGGAGCGGCCAAATTAGGCTAGAAGCATGGTTGGCCTGAGTCCCGAGGTTTTTGGTGTGATTATAGGGCCAGTTAGCTCTTTAGCCTTTGAAATTTGGCTTAAAGTTGACTTATATCAACATTCTTAGTAGACGCACTCAGATGAGAATTCCAACAGCATGATTAGTTCGAGAATGCCGAGTTTGGTCTAGAACGACCCTTCGAGAACTTTCGGGAGCTTCCGATCAAATTCCGAGGCCTCAGGTAGAATTGGCTAAAATGACCCATTGGGTGTGGGACCCACTTTTCATCGAAACAACCTCGTATGGAATTTTTGACTGCATCATTGAGTCTGAAACGTCGAATTTGATGGGGTAGCATATATCATTTGCGTTCACGGGGTTCCGAACAAATTTCGAGCACCCCGTCGGATATTTGGGAAAGCCCAAACACTGCTGGTGCAGCTGGTGTCTGCAGACACTCGATCTCTCCGCGTTCGTGGGATAGGCTGCGTTCGTGGAGGTGTATGGGTGTCTACTCCACGTCCGCGGGCTAGAGGCTGTGTTCGCGGAGGTCTGTGGAGTGGGGTTGATATCCTTCTCCACGTTTGCAGAGGTCTGGAGAGCCTGGGGGATCTCCTCTCCGCGCTCGCGGATAGGGTTCTGCATTAGCGGAGGTCTGAGTCCCTTCCTTCTGCATTCGCGACCCCTGGCCGCGTTCGCAGAGTAGAGGTTGTTTTCCTTCCGCGTTCGTGGGGTCTTGGCCGCGTTCGTGGAGTGTTGCCTGTTTCCTCTCCACGTTCGCGGAGGTATGCGTGCCTGGCAGTTTATATAAGTTGAGATCGACCTCATTTTGATGAAATCTTCAAAATTTCATATCTCCCTCATCTTATATCAGTTTTCAGTGATTCAAAGTCCCAGGCGTTCAGATTCTCATTGGCAGTGTGGGTCTTGGCTCGATTTGTGTTGGGTGTTCCTCGTTTTCCATGAATTCGAAGCGTAAGTTGCTATCCTAGGCCTATAGTTGTAAAGTTTTGTATTTCTTTTTTTGGCTGTTTGGAGCTGATCTGAGCCCCGATAGGTGTTCTGTTTTGGAATACAAGTTCGGGGGAGGGTTTGGGACCTATTCAAAGAGTCAATTCTTTAAAATCCGGAGTGGGTCTCACATTTCTTGATTTTGACTTCAAAATTGATTTTTCTCCAATTTTGATGATTTTAGTGTCTAAACGACCATATTGATGCTGTGACTCTATTTTTTGCAACGTGGCAATAGTTTGAGGCCGTTCGAAAGGGGAAAGCTCCGGCAGAGTCTGGGAGCGTCGTGATCAACCTTTCGGTAGGGTACGGCTTCCATTCTTCTTTGATTGAGCTTGAATGTATAATTTCTTGCCGACTTATGTGAAGCTAGGTTGGGTAATTAGTACTTCTGTCCTTCTTCTCCGATTTTATTTGTTTAGAGTTGATTTTTGAGCTGTTCGGGGTTAGTATCATGCCTTAGTGTGGGATTGTTGGCTTGGGGTTGTCGTTGATTTGTTATGGGTTACTTGTTGGGTGGTTATCTGTTGTTGCATGCGTGGGTTTGGGATATCATCTTGCATTCTGTTGATTTCTGTGATTGTTTTCCGACCTTAGGATAGGATAGGGAAGTATTGCCTTAGTCATATGCACATGTTTGATTTGAGTATGTATCCGACGTCGATTCGAATGGACTAGATCCTTATAGACTGGTATAGCAGACTTGGGTCTGATAGTATGAGCCTTAGTTTAGGCATTTGCGTGGCTTTTCGGATCCTTTGATTCTTTCTCTCTTATTTCTCTGATTTTGGGATGCTACCGGAAGATTTAGCGATGGTGCCGATTGTCAGTTGGGTTGTGATAGGCTGGGAGCCTTGGGTTGATAACCTTGTGAGGGTGGCATCCCGCGGTGTCTAACCTTGTGTTGTATTGGATGGTGGTGGCTTTATTCGGTTCGAGGCTGCTAGCTCCAGCCCACAGCTGACGTTACCCGGTTAGCATCCAATATTTCCAGCGCGAGACTGTCGGGGGTAGGCTGCTAGCTTCGGTCCGCAGTTGACATTACATGGATAGAGTCCGTTATTTCTAGCGTGAGACCATTGCACATAGGCTACTAGTCCCATCCCACAGCTGACGTTACCCGGTTGAAGTCGATATTTCCAACGCGAGACTGTTGAGCGTAGGCTGTTTAGCTCCAGTCCGAGGCTGACGTTACACGATTAGAGTCAGTTATTTCCAGCTCGTGACTAATGATTGGGCGGGGCCCAGGTATTATATTTTTGGGTTCGAGACCCATGTGTGTTAAGGCTTGTGGAGTTGGGTTCCTTGCTTCCGTAGCGTAGATTCTCTTTGTGCACCTGTCGGGCTTATGGGGGTCCGTTTGGGTTCTTGTTTGTCTATGCTTGAGTGTGCCTAGAGGGTCTTATGGGGGGCCAGTTTGGTTTTGTGTGTTATTCTTAGCTTTGCTTTCAGCTTACCCGTTTCTAGTTCTGTTGACCTCTGTTGTGTTTTGATTCTATCTTGTCTGCTCGTTTTTACCTTTCTTACTCAGTCGGTCTTTGATGCCTACTGGGTACCTGTTGTTTTGGTACTCATGCTACACTCTGCATCTATTTTCATGATGCAGGTCCGAGCACCAGCTCTCAGCGTTGAGTTCGAGCCTGCAGCTGTCTGTCCAGGAGATGAGGGTGAGCACATGACGTTCTGGGATTACCTGTCTCCTTCTATATTTATATTTTGACTTGTGTTTTGCTTTCGAGATAGTTTGTTTCTATGGTCCACTTTTGGGACTTGTACTCTTGTTAGTAGTTTTGTACTTGTGACTTACAGGTTCTGGGAGGTGTCTTGTATATATAGTTTTGGTTTCGCTTCAGCCTTCCTTATGTGTTATTATTTTGTGCTTCCGCTTAGTTGAGGTTAGTTTCGACCCTTAGTTTCATTACTATTCAGTTCTGGGATAGGGTTTCGGCTGGCCTACTAATGGGGTGGTAAGTGCCATCATGACTCGAGAAATCGGGTCGTGACAGTAGCTGTCGACGCTGGTGATCTCTCTCGTTCCTTATTTATTTAGATTTGTTCTATTTGAGATACAAAGACTTGAGACTTGTTCTTATCATTTGAAATTCTATATTAGTGGCGTGTACATGTGACAACCAGTCTTGGGGGTTTGCTTAAGTTTTGTTAGACTTCCAATTATATTGTTCTTCTTTATATTGCTTGCTTTTCCGCTATTATTTTTGTATTGTTGGGTTTAAGCTGACTTGTCATGGTGGGATAGGACAAGTACCATCACATCTTGTTTTTGGGTCGTGACAAGTACTACAACCTTATATACCCTATGGTTGATGATGAGGACGACAAGGAAGAGGATGATGATACATAAACAACTTTTATAGATGAGAGGATCTAGGCAAGATTGTTGTTGACTGACCTTTATTCATGGTGATGACATCGAATAGTGATTTAGAAAGCTCTTTTTCTCACCCTCGCTATGTTTTGATATTGAGCATTGGAGAGAGAGCTATGTTTTATGTGTGGGGTAAGGAAAAATTTCTTTGTATATCTTGATATATCTCTAAATAGGACATGCAGTCTCATGTCTCATTTTTTTGTATTTGTTTTTATCGAGTTGTATAGATCTTTATTTTGTTTTTTATGGATTATGATGATGGACTACAATTAATTAATCTTAATTAGATGTTGTAGTCCAACATATTTTATTTTGTTTAAATTAATTTTAGTTTTTAGACTTAGTTTCTCGATTTTTATTTTTTGTTTTTCGAGGATAGTCCCATTGAACTGACTATATTATTTTAGGAGTAGATTGTTAAATTATTGTTAGGAGAAAAGAAAAGTAAAGTGTCACATCCCAAACTATGAGAGTCACAACTGGCACCCGGTACCTAATTCGACCGAGCTAGCCACTGAATCATAATGGAAAGAGGACAATGAGGGCCAACAAGGACATCATAATAAAATGTTTAAACTAGATAACTGGACTGACGAGGTCACAACAATATCAACAGCATAATTAAAGGGCTAGCAAGACCAACTTAACTGATAAAGAACTAGCAAGCCAATAAGGGTGCAATTGAAATCATATATACAATAAGCCGACAAGGCTATATATGCAAGCTGACAAGACCCAACAAAGTATGTCCACAAGTCTCTACAAATACTACAGCTCAATAGGTTGGGACAAGGCCTCAATAATACCAATAATTATTGTCATGATTCAAAGTACACTCTAGATGTGACATAGCGAATAGGACCCCGGGAGATCCTAAATAAGCTACTTGACATAAGCATGACGTAATGAAATAAACATAAGTGAGAACATAAACAAGATAATTCTCAAACCATGGATGACATATGAGATACCAATAGAGTGCATAAGAGAATACACGGAATACTACTAAGTCTGACATAAGCCTTCTATTCATAGATGTGACTAGGACAAACCCTTAAGTCACGAACAAAAGCTAAAATATAAAAGACATCAAAAGTAATAAAGTAGTCTCCAGGTCTTGCCCTCGAAACATGAGGACTCGCCAATTCAATCTGGAGCATAGCAATCTCGATCTAGCCACGTTCGAAAGGAGAAACATCATACTCTATATTATGAAACAATAAAGGTACAATATGCATCAGTACTTTGAATGTACTGAGTATAGGAAAATACATAAAAGCATAGGCATGATAGTATGATGAACTTAAACATGATATGCATGACCAAGCAAAACGTAGTAAAAGCCTTTAAAGAGAAATCATAAAGCATGAACAAGGTCAATGCATATTGAAAACCATAAAAAACTTTGAAAAGACTTTTGAAGTAAACATATTCATTTATGGGATATTTACCTTTAACCGACAATAAGACCATGTGAGCTATATCATGGAATTTTGTGTAACCCTCACACCGAAAAGAGAAAGTCTACTTGCCAAGGTAAGAACTTTGTATCAGTCATTATTGCTAACATAGATCCACTAGCTAGGTCATTTAAAATAATCCTACGGGGGCACGCAGTTTGGGATAAGGAGATTGCTTCTAGAGACCCAACCTCTAGTAACGGGAGAGCCTCTATCTCAAAGTCCTCTCGGTGCTAAGTAAAATCCCAACAGAAATAGTGATAATCATATTCATATCAATTTACTTGGAAAGGCAACAATTAAGATTACTAATCTAATCATAAGTTCATATTAGAATAGCTCCTTCCGAAAATCATGATTTCATAACTTCATTCAGTAAGACACGTACATATCTAAGCATCTAAATCATGATTCCATTCAAGTGTGAGAAAATCTTTCACAAATCATTGACACTTTATCTTAAAAGCATCCTTTAGTCATAAATCATCAATTTCATAGAACATGCATAGATTCATAAGTTCATAATCATAGTTCATATTCATAAAATAGGCATGGGCATGGGTCCATATGAAATCAATTGGAAATCATGTAATTAAGTCAAATCATGCATAATAAGATTGAATTTAGACAATTGAATCATAGTGAATTGAACCCATGGAGAATAGATAAAACCCTAAGAGAATTGAGTGAAATTGGTTGGAGAATTGAAATTCTTTCGAAACTCAATGGATGAAAGGAATCCATTAGTAAAGTTCCCACATACCTTGAGGTAATTAAAGCCCTAGAAATGGAAGAACAAACCTTGAAGCTCTTGAAACCCTAGTTTTGCCTTGAGAGTCCTTGAGACAAAGTTAGAGAAGAAGACTTGGGAGAATTTGGGGGATTTGAGTGAATGAGAGGAAATAGGCTAAGTTCGAAGAGTAAATTCAGTTACAGGGGTAGTTATAGAGTTAAAATGACTTAGTTTAGGGGTTAGATGGTTAGGAAAAGACCAAAACACCCTTAATAAATTTCTGTCGAAAGACCCTACGACCTAGACCTACTACGGACCGTCTTGGTCGATCGTAGAACACATACTGAGAGTTAACATCTTGCCCCATTCCCATGAGATCCTTCCTACGGGCCGTGGAACTTTCTATGGTCCGTAGGAAGTGAGATCACTTCCTGCGGAAGCCTTTCTAGTGCCCATAGAGGTTCTCACGGTTCGTCCTGTCCATTTGTAGATCATCATCAGAGAATTAACATTTTCCAAAAACTCACCACGTTCCTACAACAACCTTGCTATGGCCCGTAGGAATTCCTACGGTCCATAGGTCAACTCATAGAAAACTGCTTCAGTACCCAAAATGCAACCTTTCCTTTCTAATTCAACTTTCCGATTTTTGAGGTGTTACAATATCTTTCCCTAGGAACATTCGTCCTCGAATGGGACTCAAGCTAGTATGAATAGAATAGAGAGAGATCTAACAGCCCAACATGAATACAAATCGAATCAAAATTCACATAAACAAGGAGTAATCGACCCCAAGCTAAAACATACGCTTAAAACAAGTTTTCATGAACATGCATGCTTATGGAAACATGAGAATGACTAAAATGCATGAATCCAAAAGAATGATTCATGAGAAACTTAATACCTCAAGGTACAATAGGAGCGGAGGGAAAGAGATGAGGATACTTGGACATCATATCGGCTTCGGCTTCCCAAGTAGCACCATCAACTAATTGATTCCTCCAAAAAACTTTTACGAATGTAGCTTCTTTATTTCTCAATTTCCAAATTTGATGAACCAAAATTTCAATCAGAACTTCTTCATAAGATAGACTTTCCTTAACTCCCAAACTTTCCAATGGCACTATAGACATCAGATCTGCAACATACTTTTTCAACAACGAGACATGGAATACTGGAGTACCGATGCCAAATTGGTAGGTAACTCTAATTCATAGGCCACTTTGCCAATACGCTTCAAAATCTTATATGGGCCTACATAACGAGGAATAAGCTTCCTTTTCTTTCTCAACCTCATCACACCCTTCATAGGTGATATTTTCAAATAAATCCAATCATCAACATTAAATTCAAGTTCTCTTCTTCTCACATCGACATAAGACTTCTGTCGACTTTGAGCTATTTTCAACCTTCAATAAGTCGAACCTTCTCCATGGCCTCATGCACTAACTCGGTCCCTATGAAAGCAACCTCACCAACTTCAAACCAACCGATAGGAGACCTATACCTCCTACCATAGAGAGCCTCAAATGGATCCATTTGGATACTTAAGTGATAACTATTGTTATAAGCAAAACTCGATCAAAGGTAAATTATCATCCCAATTACCCTTAAAGTCGATCACACAAGCTCTCAATATATCTTCCAATGTTTGAATAGTACGCTCGGCTTGTCCATAGGTCTGAGGATGGAAAGTCATATTAAGCTTCACTTGAGTACCAAGGCCCTTATGAAATGACTTCCAGAACTGCAACATAAACTGAGTACCACGATCAGAGATAATGGATAAAGGCACCCCATGCAGCCTTACCATTTCCCGAATATAAAGCTTAGTGTCTTTGACTGAAAATGAAGCCTCTATAGGAAGAAAATGAGCCGACTTCATCATCCAGTCCACAATGACCCATATCGAATGACGATGAGTACTAGGTAAACCCATAATGAAGTTCATATTCAAATTTTCCACTTCCACGTAGGAATGCTAATGTCTTTAGCCAAACCATCCGGTTTCTTATGCTCAACTTTCACTTGTTGACAATTAGGACATTTAGCTACAAATTTCGAAATATCCCTCTTCATCCTCTTCCACCAATAGACTTTCCGCAAATCACGATACATCTTAGTTGCTCCCAGGTGAATAGAATACTGAGAACTGTGAGCTTCCACAAAAATCTGATTCCTCAGCTCATTGACATTTGGAACATATAATCGACCTTAGTAACGAAGAACACCATCTCCCCAGAAGAAAGCCTCAATGGCTTTTTTCGGAAACCGACTTCTTGAATTCAACCATAATAGGATCAAGATCTTTCTTAACCTTCACATCCGATACAAGAGACGATTCTGAACCATTTTGAACAATCACACCACCTTCATTGGAATCAACCAAGCGGACACCCAAAATTGGGCCAACCTATGAACACTACAAACTAACTCTTTTTTACCATCCCCAATATGAGCAACACTACCCATCGATAGTCGACTAAGAGCATCGGCCACCATATTTGCCTTACCCGGATGATAAAGGATATCATATTGTAATCTTTCAATAACTCAAGTCATCTCCTTTGGAAAAGATTCAAGTCCTTTTGGGTGAACACATATTTCAAGCTCTTATGGTCGGTGAACACATCCACGTGAACACCATATAGGTAATGTCTCCAAATTTTTAAAGCAAAAAGCACCGCAGCTAACTCCAAGTCATGAGTCGGATAGTTCTTTTCATGCACCTTCAATTGCCTTGAAGTATAAGCGATGACTTTCTCATGTTGCATCAAAACACAACCAGGACTGATTCGTGAAGAATCACAATAAACCACAAAACAATTTGATCATTCCGGTAATGTCAAAATAGAGGTTGAAGTGAGTCTATCCTTCAATTCTTGAAAACTCTTCTCACAAGTTTTCGACTATATAAATTTCACCTTCTTTTAAGTTAACGTCATCAAAGGCGAAGCAATAGAGGAAAATCCTTCCACAAACCTTCTATAGTAACCGGCCAAACTCAAGAAACTCTGTATATCTGAAATGGATAGAGGTTTAGGTCAGTTCTTAACTGCCTCGGTTTTCTTAGGATCAACTTGAATGCCATTACAGGAGACAATATGGCCAAGGAAAGCAATAGACCTCAATCAAAACTCACACTTTCTAAACTTAGCAAACAATTGACAATCCTTGAGAATTTGCAAAACTATCCTTAAATACTCAACAAGCTCATCCTCACTCCGAGGGTAAATCAAAATATCATCAATAAACACAATCACAAATATGTCAAGTTATTGTTTAAACACTCCATTCATTAGGTCCATGAAAGCAGCCAAGGCATTAGTCAAACCAAACGACATTATCAAAATCTCATAGTGACCATACCGTGTTTGAAAGGCCATCTTCGGAATGTCACTTTCCTTTACTCTCAATTGGTGATACCCTGATCGAAGATCAATCTTTGAGTAGAAACTAGCACCTTGAAGTTGATCAAACAAGTCATCAATCCTTGGAATATGATACTTATTCTTTATTGTGACCTTGTTCAATTATTGATAGTCAATACACATTCGGAGAGAACCATCCTTCTATTGAACAAAAAACACCGGAGCACCTCATGGAGAGATACTCGGTCTAATAAAACCCTTATCAAACGAATCCTTCAACTGATCCCTTAATTCCTTAACATTTTCCAGAGCCATATGGTAAGGAGGTATAAATATAGGTTGTGTATATGAGAGTAGGTCAATACCGAAGTTTATTTGCTTTTCGAGAGGAATACTAGGAAGATCATCGGGAAACACTTTAAAAAACTCATTTACAATCAAAACTGACTCAAGAGTAGGGGTTTCAAAATTCTTATTTCTAACTCGAACAAGATGATAAATGCAACCCTTAGAAATCATTTTCCTAGCCTTTAGGCTAGATATGAATTGACCCTTAGGCGCTGCATTTCCCCTTTTCTATTCTAAGATAGCTTCGTTCGGAACTTGGAATGTGACCAATTGGGTCCTACAGTCTATGGAAGCATAAAAAGAGTGAATTCAATACATCCCAAGAATGACACCAAAGTCTAACATATCAAGCTCTATCAAATCAACATGAGTGACTCTATGAGAAATAAAAATAGGACAACTTCTATAGACTTGTTTAGAAACAATAGATCACCAACATATGTAGAGATTGACAAAGGTTCTAAAATAATATCGGGACAGACATCAAATCTCATAGCATATAAGGAGTCACAAAAGAAAATGTAACACCCAGATCAAGTAAGACATGTACATCAAGATGAAAGACTTTCAATATACAAGTAACAACATCCAAAGAACTATCATGATCATGTTGAGTCTGAAGAGCATATAACATGTTCTAACAAGGAGCTTCTAAACCAAAACCACTAGGCTGTGCTTGTCTACCATCCCTTCTTTTAGAAGCGAGTAAAGGAAACTCTCTCACCTTATGGCCACTATTCCCACAACCATAGCAAATATCTGTAACGGCTAAGCAATTTCCAAAGTGACTCTTGCCACATTTTTGGCAAGCGGGAATAGAAGATCCGCCACCACCACCTCCTTGAGGCTTAGGGTTAGACAACCTATCTTTGTTGAAATCTGGGGCCAGAACATTAGAAGAACCTTGACCGGAGAACTTTTACCAAAATTAAGGACGACGATGTCCATCAAACCTAGAATGAGAAAAGTCACCATCACCGATCCTTGCCCTCTTTGACTCTCTAGACTTTTCTTTTAGCTTCTTCTCTTCGATTTGTTGGGCATGTGCTATCAAACGTGAGATATTCATCTCCTTGATTAGCATGGCGGTTCAACATTCTTTGACCACCATTTCAGACACACCCGATACAAACTTACTCATCCTTGCCCTAGAGTCAGCAACCATAGTAGGAGCATACTTAGACAATTGTGTGAACTTCAATGCATACTCTTTGACACCCATATTCCCTTGTCGAAGATTGATGAACTTGAGCATTTTCGGTTCCCTCATCTCAAGGGGAAAGAAACAATCAAGAAAAGCCCCTTTAAATTTCTCCCAATCAAGAGGACCCACGTCAATGGCCCTCTCTTCTTTCCATTGATTAAATCACATTTGAGAAACACCCTTAAGTTGATAAGCGGCCAAGTCTACCTTTTCCACCGATGTAACTCTTATAATCTCCACGATCTTGTAGATTTCCTCAACTTTGGAGCCAAAGAACTGGGGGGGATTCATTCTAGTGAAATCCCTCACCCTTGTTGCCGCCGTACCCACCATTGGGTTCACGGGAGAAACGACCTCTCTATTAGCTTGGGCGGTTATAGATTGAGCCAACACTTGTAAAGCGGGTCGAAACTCAGCATGTGACACTTTCTCGGCCAATGGATCAACCGACACTTGGGGGACCTCGAACTTCACATTATTACCCACATTTTTTCTTGCATTAGCTCTTAGAGGAGGCATTTCATGAAAAGCATAGGACAAGAGTTAGGAGAAAGAACTTTATAGATATGAACTCTATCGCACGACTTTAGAGTAGTGAAAGAAGTGAAGTTTCCTAAATGCCTTGTAGCCTCCTATTCATAAATGCAGCACGTTTCACACTCATGAACAAGAATCTACTTGATGCAGCTTGTCAGACATCCCAGAACCTTTCTAAGACCTGATGCTCTGAATACCAAGTTTGTCATGACCAGAAGTACACCCTAGATGTGACATAACGAATAGGACCCCGAGAGATCCTAAACAAGTCATGTGACATAAGCATGATGTAATGAAATAAACATAAGTGAGAACATAAGCAATATAAGTCTCAAACCATAGATGACATATGAGATACCAACAGAGTACACAAGAGAATATGTGGAATACTACTAAGTCTGACATAAGTCTTCTATTCATAGATGTGACTAGGACAAACCCCTAAGTCACAAATAAAATCTGCAAACTAAAAGACATCAAAAGCAATAAAGCAGTCCATGGCCTTGCCCTTGAAACATGAAAACTTACCAATCCAATCTATAGTAGAGCAGTCCCGATTTAGCCACGTCTGGAAGGCGGAGAATCGGACCCTATATTATATAACAATATAGGCACAATATGCATCAGTACTTTGAATGTACTGAGTATAGGGAAATGCACAAAAGCATAGGCATGATAATATGATAACTTAAACATGATATCCATGACCAAGTAAAACATAGTAAAAACCTTTAACGGTCTGTAGGCCGACTCTTAGAAAACTGCTTCAGTCCCAAAATGCAACCTTTCCTTTCCAATTCAACTTTTCGATTTCTGATGTGTTACAATTATATACAAAACTCAAGTATGCAAAACATAGTGACAACCAACTGCTCCAGGAAGAATGGAGCTTACCAATCCTCATCTGACACAACACTCCTATTGCAAAGGCCGATCAAGACCTCTATCTAAACCTGCAGCACGAATGTAGCATCCCTAAGCAATGGGATGTCAGTACGAATTAAATGTACTGGTATATATATAAGACAGAAAGTAGTATCATAAATAGTTATTGTAAAAAGGGCTATAGAGATACCACCTGAAGCTGAAACTAAAATAACCTTCATGACTGACATAGTAATCATATATGCATTGTATGCTAAAGTAATCATATGTCGTGAATATATATATATATATATATATATATATATATATATATATAGAGAGAGAGAGAGAGAGAGAGAGAGAGAGAGAGATGCAAATGCATGACATACCCAATCAAATGCTAGCAATGGCGATCTCTTTTGGTAGCTAACTAGTATCATATTTTCCAACATGTGGCCATTTCTACAATATACATAGTCTTCTGGGAAAATAAGTCCCTTTCCCTCCGAATATAGCTCAGAGTTAATGCATATAGCATGCCATGATATGAACCCTGAATGCACATAGTAGGTCATAACAAGAACTTGCCAATCTTGGCTATTTCATACTCTTATTCTTATAATCTTGTAATCATTTTTGTATAACATGTAAATGACTTGTCTAACCTAATACGATTTTAGAATAAATCTGAACACTTGACTCGACTTTAGAAAGGTAATCTAAATCTGACAATGTTCATAAAGAGCTTAAGATGCTTAAAGAATGTCCTTGTGAATTCATTAAACTTTCATATGACCATTCAATCCCATAAAATTCATAATTAACTCGAAGCTCTTTACTCGACATTAACTTAGCAATTCAATCATTTAGGAACTCAAAAGGATATTGACATGCTTGACTTGATTTATTATAAACGACTCCAAGTTAGTAATGGTATGATTCCTTTCAGAAATGGAGTTGCTCGACCAGTATAAGACAACGAGAATAGTGTACAAGGTTAGGATTTAGTATAGTTTTCAAATAACGTTTTCATAAAAACTTCTAATGATAAAGAATGGTTTAACGACCCCCTTAGACGAAACATAATAATCTTCCAACATTTTAGCCTCACTCATAGGACAATAGCCTGCTACGAGACATAAGAAATATGAAACTCAATAGAGAATAACTTTAAACATCAAACATATTTCATAATGCTACAAGTGCGACAATGACACGATAAAGGCAAGGAACAAAAACAGCTGACATCCCAATGCCCTTCACAGAGGGTCTTCTTAGCAATAGAATAGTTAAAAGGACTCATTATATGGTTTACAACTTTTCTTTAGAATTTGTATGATATAAAAGAGAATTTTTCCTTAACATACCTTAAATATGAACTTGAATAGCTTGATATACATAATTGATCTTCTTTTTGTGCTCAAATATTGCGTTAGTTGAATCTCCTTTAAAATTCTTATTTTGTGTTTGTATGTATCTATATAGTATATGCAGCCGCCTAAATGTTGTAGTAACAATTGAAGGCAGTGGTTCATTGTCACGCTCCGAGACAACCCCTAGACGCGACACGGTGCCTAGATCTACAAATGACCCAAGCTAACATCATGACATGACATGATACTAAGATAGCATACATCAACAGAATAAAGTCTCAAGTTTCTATCATATCATAAAGGAGAAATCTGATACAAAGACATACACGGAATCTACTAACTGTCTGAAAAGCCTCTAATCATAAACGAGTTGCTAGGACAAGTCCCTATATAACTCTAAATTGTCTTAAATTGGAATAAAGTATTGAAGAAAGTCATAAAAGGCATGTCCGCAAAATATGAGGACTCACCAATAGTAGTGCAAGCTGAGAGGATTATGTACTAACCGTGGCCTGAAGGATGTGCGTCATAACCTATATTATCAAATAATATATGCAAAAAAGTATGTGGTCAGTACTTAGAATGTACCGAGTATGAGGAAAATGCATAAACATGATATGTGAACATGTAAGTCTGTAAAACATGCTGATGCAATGACCAGGTAAACATAATATGAAAGCTAATGATTTGATATTAAATACGTAGTACGAGGTCATGCAATATCTGAAAACACAACATAATGTGGGAGGTATTGTAACACCTCCGAAGTCCCTTAGTATGGATAAAGGAAATTTATAGCAGGAAAATTTGATATCTGCAAAATTTTTGGTGTTCATGAATGAGGTATACGGTTCGTAGAAAGGATCACGGCTTGTAGAACAATCTGTAGTTAGGACTTAAGATTTCAAGAAAATTGACTCGATGAATACAAGTAGGTTTACAGGCTGTACTAGGTTCTATGGGTCATAACCTCCTCTCGTTGAGGAACTTCTGAAAGTTGGAAATTTGACTTGAACAGGATAAATGAGTTCAATAGATTGTTGAAAGTTCTATGGGTCGTGAATAGGCTTTTGTAGTTCTGAGTCTTGAAACTTCATAACCTTTAGTATATTGATTTGATGACCCATCAGTACGGCTTGTAAAAGGAACTACGGGTCGTGGTTTGAGTCTCATGGATTGGACTTCAGAGATTCTGGAATTCAATACTTCACCTTCTACGAATGGATAGTACGGTTCGTGAAATGTATTACAGTCTGAAGATGAGTCTCGTAATGCATGTTCGACAATTTTTAGTCACGGTTAATTAGGTCTTTTTCCACACTTTTAAATCCTATATTACGTCATTTTGGGATTATTTGGGAGCTTAACTGATCCCTAAGTCCCCTAACCTCCCCATTCATTCTCATTCTCCCTAATCCAATTTCTTTTCTCTCAAGTTTTCTCCCCACGCAAGATCAAGGGTTTCAAGCTTCAAGTCTCCTCTTCCCAATTCAAGCTAGGATTTCAATCAAGGTATGTGGGAACTTCAACAATGGATTATTCTTCACCCATTAAGTCCCAATAAAACCCTAATTTCTTCAAGCTATGAATTCTAAATCTAGGGTTTCATGATTGCTTATGTGTTCTTATTGAAATTCAATTTCTTATTCATATTGGTCCTATTATGCATGAATTGATCTTAATTCCATGTTTTCAATGATATTTTCATGAACCTGTGGCATGTAAGTATTTTCATCATCATAATTATGCTATTTTCACATGCAATCCTTATATTATCAGATTTTCAAGAATTATGATGCTTCCTATTGAATATCTCTCATTATGTATGAATATCATGGTTTAGATGTTTTTAGATAAAGTATCGTTCATATTATGTTCAATTATCATTATTTAGGAGCTACTCAGGATATTATTAGATTTTTAGTATGATTCAGTATTATCAAATTATTACTATTCCCATGATTATACGTGTTTTTATTGGGAGTATACTTAGCACCAAGCAGACTTTTGGGATGAAGGGTTACCTTTAGTATCCATGGACCTTTAGTAGAAATCCTTAAGCCCTAGAACTACGTGCCACTATAGGATTTGTCTCAGATAGACATTAGCTAGTGGATCCACCTTAGCTCAGATTTCATGATCATTACCTTGGCAAGCAGGACACTCTCTTTTTGGTGTGGGAGTAGTACACTGAAATCCATGTTGTAGCTCACATAGTTTATGTCGGTTAAAGGTATCTCCCACAATACGATATGATTTTCAGATATTGCATGACCTTTTACTATGTTTTCATAACATATCATCAGCTTTCATGTTATGTTTACTTGGTCATTGCACTAGCATGTTTTACATACACTTCATGTTCATGTATTATGTTTATTGCATTTTCCCAAGTACATTCCAAGTACTGACCGCATACTTTTCTACCGATATTGTTTTATAATATAGGTTCTGACACATCTCATCAGGCCTATAGTTATACAGATCCAGTTAGCCTTGCTCTACAGTATAACTTTTAGTGAGTCCTCATATTTTGGAGATGACCTATTATGACTTTCTTTAGTACTTCTTTATAGTTTTAGACAGTTTAGAGTTAGCTAGGGAATTGCCTAGCAACACACTATGGTTTAGAGGCTTTCACATAGGCAGTTAGACTTCTGCTTATGTTGTATGAGTTTGATTCCCTCTATGTGATATGATAGCTACTTGAGACTTTATTTCACTTTCCATTTTATTTAGTTATGTATTGTTATCTTAGTGTCATGCTATGCCATGTGGTTAGCTTGGGGTCACTCGTGGCTCTAGGTACAATGTCACATCCAGGGGATAGTCTTGGGTCGTGACAGGTATACTACTAATCGGCATAAATCATGTGAGCTACTACATGGAGTTTAGTGTTCTGCTCCCACACCGAAAAGAGAGTGTCCTACTTGACAAGGTAAGGGCCATGATATCTAAGCTAAGATGGATTCACTAGCTAATGTCTAATCAAGACAATCCTTTGGGGACACGTTGCTCTAGGACTCAGGTAATCGACCGTAGTTTGACTCGGTGCTAAGTATACTCTCAACAAAATCATGCATAAATCTAAAAATAGTAATAATATGTACTACTAAATCATATTGATAATCTGATAGAATACTGAGTAGCTCATAAATTATGATAACTGAATATAATCTAAAAGCTACTTAATTGAAAGTATCTAAATCATGATAATCATATATATACAAAGAGATACTTCATTCATAAACATCATAATTCATGAAAATCTAATAATCTGAGACATGTATGTGAAAATAGCATAATTATGATCATGAAAATACTTGCATGCTATGGGTTCATGAAATTATCATTGAAAACATGGAATTAAGATCAATTCATGAATAATAAGATTAGTCATGAAGAAAAAATAAAAATTCAATAAGAACCCATAAGAAATCATGAAACCCTAGATTTTGGGAAATTCATAAATTGAGAAATGGAGGTTTTTTTGGGATTCAATGGGTGAAAAAGAACCCATTGATGAAGTTTCCACATACCTTGATCAAAACCCTAGCCTGAATTGGGAAGAAGAAACTTGGAGCTTGGATCCTTGTTCTTGCCTTGGGAGATAACTTGAGAGAGAAGAAATTGGATTTGGGAGAATGAGAGTGAATGGGGAGGTTAGGGTACTTAGGGATCAGTTAAAACCTCCTAAATAAGACCAAAACGACATAGTATAGGAATTAAATGAATAGGAAAAGACTATATTAATCTTGATTTAAAATTATCAGAGGTCATCTACTGACCGTAATTCGTTCTACGACCCGTACTGGTCACTCATAAAACTCCAAGTACTAAAATCACCAAGTCTCTAAAGAATAAACCACAAAACCCAAACGACGACTCATAGTTCATTTTATGATCCGTAATGTTGGCTCGTATTTGGTAGCCTGAGGTTCTAAAATTCTGTAGTTTCAGGACTTGTTTCTACAAGCCTATCAACGAATCGTATAAACATTTACGATCCATAATTCCTTCCGTACTGGTCATGCCAATTTTTCAACTTTCTGAACATAGTCTTCGACTGGGTCTACGACTCGTACAACCCACTACAACCCGTACGTAAGGTCCATGAAACCCAAAATCTGCAGTCTTCAGCAATTTTCTACATTATTCTTGATTTATCTTAGTTAGGTACTTCCAACAAGTGAGGTGTTACTTTGTTGACTTGAACATATAATATGTTATAATGTTATTTAATAACCAATTGTGGGTTTTAGAATTGAAAGGATTGGTGTCCCACATATAGTGATGCCATCACCCAATTATTTCTGGAATGGGTCTAAGTCACGTATGTACTTAAGTATTACCTACTTCTGTGGTAATATATATATATATATATAACTTTTTGAATATATTACAATGAATTGAAAATTATTTTGAACAAAGCCTAGCTCATATAATAATAATTCTTTCAACATTACTAGACTTACTATCTCCGTTTAAATATTAATAATTAATAAAACTCTTATAAAAATAAATGCATATACAAATATATCGTAACTAAAGAATTTTTTCACAAATATTCAAGACATTTTTTTGGATGGCAATAAAAATATATTTTTTTAAAATCAAACTTCAATTAAAATACGATGTTACTAAATTGCATGCAGTGCTACTACAAAATTCTCAAATTTAAGCTTGTAAGCCTTCGATACGAGATGAAGGACAATCGTAAATACCGGGGTTGTTACATAAAGACCCTTTTTGACTTAGTTGATATCAAACATTGGGCCAAATATTGAGTAGTACTTTTTGTGTGAATGTGTTTGGATCAATAAAATAGTAAACTTGGTGACACTTAGGCTCATAGATGTGACTCTTTATATGACTTCTTGTATCGTAGTTCAATATGACCCTTTTTGTCTTATAAGTAGAATTGATTCATGTACCATGTGAGATGAGAAATTCTTGTATATTCCATGTTTAGAATCTTACTCTAGAATCTGCCCTTCATGTTATTGAAGCGAAATAAAAAGTGTTTCTCTAATAGAAAATGTTAATAGAGTTTCTTTGATATGTTTGTTTAAGTTCTAGCATTTCTAGATAATATACCACTAGTTACTCTTTTGTGCTAGTAGCCTTTTGTTTGGTAGTCGTATTTTTGCCTTGATCCTTTTGTTGAATTCTTAATTTTCTCACCTTACTTTATGGAGTATTGTAGCATAGACATTGATAAAATTACTAAATATATTTAAAAAGGGATGATCAAGTATAAATGATGACCAATGATAGTTACAAAGTGATGACAAGACCCTCTTAGAAAGAACGTGATATGGAAAAAAAGCAAAATACTTGATAAAAATAAATTTAATGAAACATTCTTGATAAGATGAGAAGAACTAATGAAAATAGTTGATAAACAAAGGGCTCAAATTATTGATGAAAGAAAGTAAAGTTATGAAATTAATGGGTGATGAAGTCTAAATAATACAAGTGCTTAAGAAAATGTAGGTCACTATTATATAGTTTTTCTACCCGTTTCTTAGCTAATATTAAACCCCATAAAGTCTTATTTTATTATATCTGAGCAATGCTTAATTAGTGGAGATGTACATAATGGCCAAGCCTATGGTTCTTTATGCATACATGTGAATTCATTTGTGAGTGCGGGAGTTGTGCTTTGATGATAAGTCTTTAAATTTATATTTGATTCGTAAATTGAGTGTATGGACTACTTTTTTTGTGGGGACACTTATTTCATGATAGAATAGGTGATATTATTAGATTTATTTTTGATATAGTAGATAAGTGAGCTTAAGTTGATGAGTTGGAGTATGTCTTTGAGGTTAAGAGGTTAAAGATTTGTTGTTTGATGTGTATCTTGCATGATGATCAAAAAGTATGCTTTGTTGTGAATTGTGTATGACTTAAATTGTTTGTATCAATCAAAATGGTGGTAGTCTTTATATGAGCTATAATGAGTTGTTCGAGAACGAACAAAATTTAAAGTGTGAGGTTGTGACCTCGACAATTTGTACACTTATTTTGCCAATTTGTTTACCCATATTTTACCTTGTTTCAAAATGATAATTGTTTAAAAACCTTGTATTCTATGCATATTCATAATATTCTTGATAGTTAGCTAAATAAAATATTAATAGTTCGTGGGACCAAACTTATTATAATAATTTACTACTCCCATCCAAGATAGGAAAATTTGCTCTATAGACCAAACCCTACACCACTGCAATCCTACTAGTAACCTAGAGTTTTCGGTGGATATGGCCACTGGGGCCATTGGCTAGCCTCCTTTGGAGACAGGTCAAGCAATACTAAAACCTCTCTTAATGTCATATGTAAATAAAGTAAAATCAACTCTAGCAATAACCAAACCTACCCTACTGGAACCAATTTTGTATCTTCATGTTGAACAAAGAGTAACTTGGGAACAAACAGAATTGAACCAGATGATTGTAAATGAAAATCATCAATATGCGGTGATTGATAAATTCTTATATGGATGGATGGATATTCAAGATCTTACAAAGTTAATTCCTAAATAATGTGAATTAAAGGGGGAATGTAATATAGAGCTCTTTACAAATAGACATGTGATCATCCGAGCTATGCTCCTAGAAGATTATGTTAATTTTTTATCAAGGCCTGCCTTTTTATATTGCACATAGGAATTGGACATACCCAATAAGTATATTAAAATGGGATCCTCTGTTTGATCCAGAGGAGGAAACAATGACTAATATAGCATGAATCTCTTTCCCGTCTGTTCCTCCCAATTTTTTTGTAGGGACACCATTTTTTCATTGGTTGCAGCTGTAGGAAACCCTTTGCAGTGGATATGGCCACCAAAAATCAAACTAAACCCAATTATGCAAGAGTAAAAATGCAAGTTGATCGCTTAAGTGAGCTCCCTAAGCAAATCAACATCGACATGAAGAAGCAAAATATAGAGGTCATAGAAAGTGGATAAGGATAAAGTATAATTATGTTTCAAAGTCCTACAAGACTTACATGATTCAAGGACATGATGAGCAGTAATGTTGCATTGAACACCCAGAACTTTACCCAAGAAAGGAAATAGAAGAACCGAAAGGGAAGGAAGATAAAGGAAAAGATAAGAACAATGGAACTGAAGAGAAGACATTGTTAAGTAAAAAGAATGACAACAAAGGGAGAGATAAGAACAAGGAAAGTGAAGGCAAAAATCAACAAGGTAAAGAAGCGGAAGTGAGTGGTATAAAAGCTTGCAACAATGGAGAATTTCAAGAACAAAAGAATAACAGGGGAGCTGGTAGAAGAAAAAATAACAGATTTGGAACAAGGTGGGAGTGATAACCAATATTCAGTTTGGGGCTCTTGGAGACTCATCAACAGAACAAAATGATCACATGAACAGTAAAAACTCGCAAGAAACTAAGGAACAAAGCAATAGATTGAAGAGCTTTTTCACAAAGAAAGGTGAACAAAAGGTGCAGGATAGCATGAATAGTATAAGGGAATCATATAAGATGGGGAATAAGAAAAGTAAAGGTGAAGAACCATGAGACACCGGAGACACATAAAGGAGGAAAATTGTATCACCACATAAGCAAACCAAAGAGGTTAATCAAGTATCAGAGAAGGAGAAAGCACAGATAAAAGAGGATGAAAAATTAGTGGAGGGTTAAATGTAGATAGTGATAGTAAACAATCCCATTCAAGAGGCTCGAGTTCTTTTGGACTACACGAAAGAGCAAATATGGAGCCTGAAGCAAACAAAGGAAGATGCGGATATGGAGAAAAAAATATTCAGCAGATAAGTAAAGTGGGGAATATATCCCCTAGAAATATGGATAGTTTAAAGAGTGGAGTAAAAAAAAGGGTGAATCCATCATCCCACTTCAAGTTAGAACAAGGAGTAATAAGAACAAATCCCAATCAGTTGATCAATGATTGACAAAATTATGCTTTGAAATGTTAAATTTGTTAACTCTAAAAAATCTTTCGAGAGATTAATGGAACATTACTATTTTTATATAAAACTTTTGGAGACTTTTCAAGATCAAAATAAGCTAGAACATTGTAGAAGGAAGTTGGGACATAAGTATGCAATGGCCAATTTCTCGGTAAAGATATGAATTTTTTGGAGTGAGGATTGGGAGGGTCAAGTAGAAGTAGATTATGTATAACAATTGACAATGAAGTTTGAAAAAGATAATAATAGGGTGTATATCTCAGCCATCTATGCAAGATGCAATGCCATGGAGAGATTAAAATTGTGGAAAGATTAGGAACATTGTGCTTGATGGATTTATGTCCCTTTGGTGGTTGGGGTGATTTCAATGTGATTCTAAGTGAGGAAGAGAAGTTAGGGGGACTAACCTTCACTCAAAATGAGACCTTTGAGTTTGGTATCTGCATCAACAACTGTGCTTGCCAGAATTAAGATTTATTAGTAGTAAATTCACTTGATGGAATTGTAAAATTGAAGAAGATTGTATTTTTAAAAGATTGGAGAAAATCTTGGTGAATCAAGAGTTCTTAAATAGTTTCCCTTCAAGTGAAGTTCATCAACTTATCTGATAGGGTTCTGATCATGATCCATTGCATATGATTGTTAACACAGAAAAAGATCCTTTAATCAACCCTTTTAGATTTTTCAACTTTTAGGATAAACACCCAGTTCAAATAAGTGGTTCAGCAAAACTAGAATGCATACATAGTTGGAATCCCTTCATGATATTCCAAGCTAAACTTAAGAAAGTTAAGAGAGCTCTAACACTCTAGAGTAAAGAGGTGTTTGATAACTTTTTTCAACCAATAGCTATATTAGAGTGATAAGAGTGAGCTGGAGATGCAACAATCACTAAATAATCAAGCAAAATTTATTAAGGTTCAAGCTAATTTGAGGAGGTTATTCAAGATAGAGGAAGAATATTAGAAGCAAAAAGTTGAAATGAGATGGCTTATTGATAGGGACACATAAGTAGAAAGTGGGGAAGAGGATTTGGGAGTGAAAGAATTCATTGATAATGGAGCTTGGGATATTGAAAAATTGAAGGAGTATATCACAGATAAGATGGTGGAGCACATTGTTGAAAGAGTTTACCCAAGAAAAACATAGGAAAGAATGTATAAGGAATGGTGGATGAACAATAAACATGAGAGATTCACTATAAAACATCTTACCAGATATTGAGGCATAAAAAGGAGGAGAAGGAATGGTTGGAGAATATTTGGGTAAAAGGGATACCATTTAAGATTTCTTTTCTTTTCAATGGAGAGTATGAAAGAAGAGAATAGCTACAAATGATAATCTAAAGATATTGAAAATGAGTATGGTGTCTAAATGTTATTGATGTAATAGGGGGAGGGGAGGACACAATGACACATCTTTTTCTAACAACTCTCATGACCCAAAAGCTATGGAAGCAGTTCATGTGCATGTATCAATATTGAAGGATTTCATCTACAACAATTAATTTGTATTTGGTGAAACAAGAAAGCTAACACTAAGCTTGAACAAATATTCAAGGCAGTACCAGCTATAATAATATAAGAGTTGTGGAAAAGAAGAAATGCAGGAAAACTTCGGAAAGAGGTCACACACACAAGAATGCAACAACAATGTCACGTGACCATTAGCCACCTAATAAGGGCTAAGTATACATGGATTAGAAGAACTGCTTAGCACTAGTAAGGAATGATTAAGGTACTACAAGTGTATAAACCTACACTTCATTATTTAATTATGAAGTGAACTTTACAAGAAAATGGATGGATCAAGTGCAATACGGATAGGGATAGCAAAGGAAACCCTAGTTAAAGCTCGTATGGATCCCGTATAAGGGACATCAGGGGGATTTGGTCTATGTTGAAACACAAGACATATGAGTGGCTATAAATGTCAACGAGGAATCAACAGTCATCCGGTATGCCATCCAATAATGTGTGCAACAAAACCTAAACAACATAGTTCTAGAGGTTGATTCCCTCACTTTGAGGAACATGTTGTTAGGGATATAGAGGAACTCATGGGAGCTTATAGAAAGGATAGAAGCTATTCAGAAGCTAATGAGGCAAATAAACATTTAGATTGATCACATATGCAAAAAAGAAAATCAATTAGCAGACTATATAGCCAACACAGTTTTCAATTAGGCAAGGAGAATTTAGTTCCAATCATTTAATCAGTTACCTAATAGGGGAAGGGGAATTTTAAACATGGAAAATTGCAAATACCAAAACTCAGAATAAGAACGAGGAAGATTAAGTCTACTACATGATAAAATAGTATCAAAAAATATCTGAACAATACATCTATTATATTTACACATTTTAATTTTGCCTAGATAAGGATTTAATAGATGTGGAAAAGCTTCCTAGCCTAAGTTATTTCAACTTACAAAAAGGACCAACAAAAGGTGAGGGTTAGGGAACCAAATTGACAAATAGAAGTGTGTACTCAGTCAAGAGCTCTAAAGGAAAAAGCATGGGGGCAACAATTTCTTCCACTTTACAGACATGAAGATTAAATTCAAAAAGAGAAGCATAAATCAGAAGAAGAAGGAAGAGGAACTTACAGCAAATTATGAATCTGAGCTACATGGTTCAAACCCAAGATCAACTTTATCCCAAATTCATATACCTCTACCGTTATACATAGCTGCAGGACTCAAATAGTCAGATATGGAAGCCAGATAGATTACAAACAAAAAAAGAGATATACTTACTTTTGGAAGCTAATGAAGAAGATCAATACCAATCCATGAAAAACATTTATCGCCCAAAGAAGAAGCATGAGGAAGCCAGAGTTGTGGCTAAGGATGAACATAGCAACGGATGGAGAGGAGCAGACAAAGAAGATAAAGAAACCAGAAATAGGAAACCCTATTATCTAAGGGATTGTCTTTTATGGACTCGATCACTTTTGGACCGGGTCCATATATATATATTTATTTTTTATTTATTCTGAATTGGGATGCCATTTTGGGCTATTAGTCTTATTGATTTTATTAATGAAATGGACTCGGTGTCCAAAAAATCATTAGACCAAAAAAGCTAAAATGTGTGATCAAATGCAATTTAGGTAAATAAAGAGAAAACAAAAGTACCCAAAAAGAGCTAAAAAAATGCAAAGTTGGAACTTATGAGAAAAGTTGGGAGAATTCCGGATGAAGCTGAACTAGAGTATTGATTAGCGCACTTTTCTAGTCTGATTAGGCACTGCGCTAGAGCAAAAACTTCAAAAAGTGAAAATTCACCAAAATGGCGCACTAGCTGGCACGCCACGGCACCCTATCTGGTGCATTGGTTGGCACCCTGTGCCATTGTGTATCTGGGTGAAATTTCTACAAAGTACAAGCCCAACAAAGTTTGGGAGTTATTTTCCACAACTATAAACATGAACCTTAAACTTTTTCTAAAAGGGTTGATCACTTTTTGCAAAGCATAGCACGTAAGGAAAATTTCATCATTATATTTTTTTTCTTCTTAATTATTTTAGCAATATTTTGTATGAACAATACATTATCTTATAGTGTTAATCAGAGCATGAGCGGCTAAACTCCCTTGTTCTGGGTTGGTTACGATCATAACATGATTGTTTGGTAAACGATTTAATAGATGAAATTTATTTATCAATATTAGTTGTTCTTTTATTCTTATGCTTACTATTTTAATGCTTAGCTACCATTAAGATAAATGAATAATCTCGATGTGAACTTGGAAGACGAATCATTGAGATAGAATGAAATATATAAGGAGTAAGTCTTTACTTTAGTAAGATAGGAATATACCTAGAAGGCCTTACTTGGTTACAAAATTAGAAGATAGTTATATACGTTCATGTGGTCGATTTGGATAAATGATTAGAGGTTCAAAAAACCATGATCATATTATTAACCCCATAAATCAACAACTAAATGAATAAACCTAGTCAAGAAATCAAATACTATACATGATTACTTAGCACAGTAATAACCCTTGAATTTCTCTCAATTAGTGATTCCAACCAATTTTACTTTCTTATAGTCTTTTAATTAAATTAGATAATAATATCAACGTTAATCATCTTCTAATTACTTTAAACACTTATTAAATTTATGGTATTAGATCAACATAGATAATTGCTAAATCACAAGTCCATATGGGTTCAACATCCGTCTCTATTAAGACTGTATTACTTGTATGATAAGACTCTCTAGGATAAGACATTTCTCTGATATTAAGTTTGTCACGCCCCAACCTAGGGAGGCACAACTAGAACCTAGTTCCCACTTGACCCTGAGCCGACCACGCAGGACATATATGTTACTGGTACACACAAGTTGTACTCAACAACTCACAACAAATATATAATAATCACAATGTAGGTCATCAAGTCTACCATGATATCTAGAACCACAAAGGCTAAATATATACAAAGGCCAACAAGGTCACCATGCTGATAGTACAAAAGTAACAAGGCCAACACAGTTGACACCGTGTAACAATACAATCTCAAGTCTGCAAGCCTCTAAGAGTAATATACTTAGCCAGAACAGGCCCCCGACCTACCCATAATCTGTATACAACAAAAGGTTGACAAACCTTTAAATCTGGCAACTTCAAAAAATATGGAACTAGCCAATCTTTGAAACTCGACAACACTACTGAGAAGGCCTATTTACTTGTATGTCAAGACCTGCAGGCATGAATGCAACGCCTCTAAGCTTGAGGCATCACTACAAAATAATGTACCAAGTAGGCAGATGATTAATAATTGAACATGTATCATAAAGTACTAATGTAAATATAGATAAGAGACACTACTGAGAAGGCCTATTTACTTGTATGTCAAGACCTGCAGGCATGAATGCAACGCCTCTAAGCTTGAGGCATCACTACAAAATAATGTACCAAGTAGGCAGATGATTAATAATTGAACATGTATCATAAAGTACTAATGTAAATATAGATAAGAGGACCAAAGATAATCTGGGTACATTTACCTACTCCTGAATCTATGAAGCACTAAGGTTGATAACTAAGGCATTACAAATACTCAGATAGGGATTTAGAGGTTAGACAGATCATACTGACATGTTCATGGATTAGCCTTAAAATCACAACTAAATCAATTGTCAACTTAACTTAACTGAGCTAACTAATATCATTAAATATTCGACATACTCAGGAAGAAGAGTCAGAAATAATCATAATACAGCCTAACAATTCATGACATAAATCATACAACAGTGATCCAACAACAACCTAATCGGCCCCCATAAGATCGATATGTACAAACAATAATCAATATAACTTATTCGAGCCCTTATAAGCTCAGCAGGTTTCAATCAATATATACCCCTATTGGCAATAATCTGGCCTCATAGGTAATCAATAGAGCCTCTAGACATCAATATAGCCCCGAAGGCATCGACATAACATGTTAGGTATCAACATAGCCCCATGGGCATCACCTAGCCCTTTTGGCATCAACACAACCCCTTTAGGCGTCAACATAACCCTTTATGCAATTATTATAAATGATCTCGTAGGCATCAATATAGCTATTTAGGTAATAGTACAACCCACATGTTTTGTACATACTTCAATACCCCTTTAGGCAACCTGCATATAACCCCGAAGGCACAAGTCAAATATCTATAACTAACCACAATACCCCAATAGGCAGCAACAATAAACAAGTTGCCTGAAAGCGATCAATTTAGCTATAAATGACCTATATCAATAATTTCTACATCGTATCTAAACACGAGATCACTACTAATGGAATACGAGTCTCTGCAAGGGATGAATACGTCTACTTAGGTGGACAACACAATCAACAGTTATGGCTACTTGTAGCTCATCTATAATATATCAGCCATATCGCTCGTAGGCTCTAAGGAAATATGTCAAAAAGGAAGGATAACATTAATATATTATTTTCTAATGATACCAAGAAATCTACGAAATATGCCCACACACCCTCAACACTATAACGTGGTGGGAACTCAATCAATAAATAAAAATATAAAGTACTGCAACAATCAGATAAAAGATATGATTTTCCACCATAAAATACTATTCAAGGCTTAAAGTAGCTAGAAACCAGCACAAGAAGGTTCTTACCTCACTACACACACCTAAAATGATTTCACGAACTCAATGTGTAGCTAAGACATCGCTGCCACAACCCTAACAATGCTACACAAAAAATTAATAGGGCAAACTATACGAAAATGACAGACTCGATGTGGAGGACAACTTTCGTACTATAATCCATTATTACCCTTTTGCGTGCATATATGTATATTTGTATATATAAGTTGATACATATGACTTTCTCTTGCTAAATTATGAATAGAGGTAAGGCTTTGATCCTATACACACATATGTGAGAGGAGTCACTTTTTAGCCAACCTAAATTAAATCTAGTTCACTATATCAATAAACAATCAATTGCTAGGTTATGAAGTGATGGACACCATTAATTAAATGGTAAAATGCTCATAACCTTTTACCCCCAAACTCATATTAATAAGTGGTTTGTTCTAATTGAAAACGGACTGAAGGACTTTTAATTTCATACATAGTAGGACCTTTAACTCTTTATAGATTGGAAAATATGCACATTCCAAGTTAGACCATATACGAGATTATTTAAAATACTTCTTCTTAATAAAACCCTCAACTAGAATTTTGTTTCAAGGCTCCATTGGGCCTCTAGCTTTAGTCTAAAATTTCAAGTGACTTAATATATAATCTTCCATTTAAAACTACTCTCCTAAAATCCCATCAACGAGTGACAAAAAGCGATAAGATTAGACTCGTAAGTCTTTGGCAGCCTAACATAAATACTCCAAAGGTGCGGGGTGTTATAAATAAACATGTTCTGATTTGAGCCACTCTTCTTGAAGATTATGTGAATCTACTATTGAGGTGTTCTTCTTACATCACTCGTTATAATTGGGTCTATCCTATATAAACATTAAAGTGGAATTTATTATTTGATCTAAAGGAATAGACTACTATGACAATTGCATGGATATCCTTTTCCTCCTTGCCACCCAATTCTTTTTTAAAGGAATCAATTTTCTCGATAGTTGCGGCCGTTAGAAATCTTTGTAGATTGACATGGCTACCAAAAATCAAATAAAACTTAATTGTGTCAAAGTGAAAGTACAAATAGACTTGCTAAGTGAATTCTCCTAGAGAATCAATGTGGGGATGAAAAAATATAATAGGAAAATTGTGGAAAAGTGGATTACAATAAAATATTATTATATTCCTAAGTATAGCAAGAACTCTAAGTTGTACGGTCATAATGAACACCAATGCTATGTTATTCATCAATAATTATAGCCAGACAAAGAGAAAGAAGACCAGAAGAAAGGGGAAATACAATGTAGGAAAATAAGAGAGATCAAGGGGAAGAAGACAAGGAGAAGGAAGAGAAATCAAAATCACAAAAAAAAAATCAAAATAAAGGGGATCAAGGGGATCAAGGGGACAAAGGTAAACAAAAAGAGTAGGATGTTTTCAAGGAATATAATAATAGAAGAGAAGTTAGGAGGGGAAGACAACAAGGAAGTTGGAAACAAGATCAAACTTGGAAACCTAAAAAAAAGCAATATGAGGTACTTGGAATATCAACTCTCAACGTGTTTGATGTTTTAGAAGAGCAGGACAGCAAGAATAAGACAAAGAAAGACACGGTAACAAAATTCACTGAACTTGCAGAGATGACACAAGGACAATCCTCTAAGTCATGGTTGAATGGGTTTTTGGCAATCAAGATAATGATAAGGACAATTCCAAGAAAGAAAATGACACAACAACAAAGAACACATCTTGAGATATGGCAATATGAAAGCCTCGAAGGACGTAGGAAAATGCCTAAGACAAGGGGATAAAAGACAACCAACACCAGAATCAGAAAAAGCTTCACCTGCTATTAAGATAGTCTCTAAGAGATATGTTTTATCTTAAAATAGTCTCTAAGAGATAGAGTTAGGATGGAGAATGTAACATTAGTAATGAGGAGAATCTTGTGAAAGAACCAAATCCATTATAGATAATAATACTAGAGGCCCCTATAAAAGCAGCCCCCTGATCAACAGAAACTAACAAAGGAGTAGAAGGACCACAAAAGAGAGACAAAGTAAGATGGGACATGGAAGAAACCATACAACAGGAGAGGAAACATTTCTCCCGAGTAGATAGAAAACTAAAAGGTGAAGTTAAAAGAAGGCCACCCAACACTTCCTTTGCAGGTGAAGACAAGGAGCAATAAAAATAACCCCCCCCCCCTCCTCCATAGTAATTAATGATTTACAAAATATTTTTCTAGAATATAATATCAGTTAATCCTCAAAAGTCTTTTGATAGATTAATAGATCTCAGTAGAAGATATCACTATTCATAAATATCTCTAAAAAAACTTTATCAAGGCCCACAAGAGTTAGAATAATACATAAGGAGATTGTGACTTTAAATTGCTAGTGTTAATTGCTTATCCAAGATCTGAATATTTTGGAATGATGAATAGGATGGATATTTTGAGTGACATTCAACAACTTACTATGAAGTTCAACAACAACAATCGGGAAATCCTAATTTCAACAGTTTATGCTAGATGCAATGCTCTCGATAGATTAAATTATGGGAAGATCAAAAGCAAGCTGCACTTGGAAATCAATTACCATGGTTAGTTGAAGGGGATTTTAATGTTATTTTGAGTGAAGGGGATAAATTTGTGGGAATTATTTTCATGCAATATAAAGCTGTGGACTTTACCCAATGTATTAATAATTGTGCTCTCATACAATTTATGATCTCAGGAAGTAATCACACTCGGTGGAATGATAGAAGTTAGGAGGATTGTATTTTCAAGTGACTGAATATGGTACTAGGTAATTAGGAATTTATAGATGTTTTCCCATTTAGTAAAGTACAACATATTATAAGACATTGATCAGATCATGCCCCAGTACTTATGATTTGTAACTTAGTAGAGGAACAATTTATTAGATGTAACGACCCATTCCGGTCATTATGACTGGGCCAATGGTGAAAGAATTTGGGCTAGAAAACTTTCCAGGTAGTGATTCAAAATTTTTAGGCTAGGCCAGCCTCAGATAGAATCTGGGAAAGGTGAGGTCCAGGGTCATTCGAGAATGGTTGGGTGTAATTTCTAGGTTTTGTTGATATTTTATTGTAGCCAATATATTAAGGAACCCTTAGGGCTTTACAGAATTGAATTTGGGCGAGTAAAACTCCCAAAATCGATCTTGGTGTAAAAGGGATACTTTGGGACGTCAAGGGAAGGGGTATGTTGTGAAAAATAGGATTTTCAGGGATTTTCAAATCTCTAAAGTTCGCATAGTCTGCTATAGCAGAAGGCATCCTCTATAGTGACCATAGATAGGCGCCATAGTAGGGCTCAGGCCGCTATAGCGGGTCAGGGTCGCTATAGCGGGGTAAGTCAGGATTTTACGCAGAAAAATTTCAAAACCTCTTATTTTCTGCATTGTTATTCTTGGGATTGAGAGGAACGATTTAGGGCAGTTTGTACTTGATTTTCCAAGAATTCATCGGTAAAGATAAGTTTGTTACTCCCTAATCTTGTAATTTGATTCTTAAGCCTTAGAATATAGGATATTACTCTTGGGGAAGGGTTTTGACTTGCTTTAATGGTGGAAAGAGCCCTAGTTTGGGTAGAATGATCATAATTTGGCCCAGAGTTAGGATTTGGTTATAATTCAATTACAATTAGGCTATTTTTGATTGATTGTTGTATGTATTGTTTGCTTTAGACCAAGAAAGAGCCAAGGTGTTGAACAAGGGGAAAGCTCGGGTTCTTTAGAGTTTTCAACAGGCTTGATTCGAGATAGGTGATGGTTGCATGTTTTTCAATTGATGTATGCATGCATGTCTACTGCTTTATAGTATCATTGTGCAATGCATGTTGGGGAAAAGATAGGGAGCATATAAAATGACACCATGTTGATAGTTTCATGCAGTGAACCGGTTTACTTTACTTGGGGTTTCAAGTGTTATTGTTCATTGTGATTGTTATTGTGCATGATTGTCTCGGGTACATGCCTGGTATGAATACTAACTCTGGTTGGATCAGGTACCATACCAGTACACTAATAGTTTGTGTGTAGGTTCCTTGAGAGAACCGAGTATGTGTATTTGTGATTCCATGAGTGAATCGGGTTTACCTTTTTATAATGTGATGTATGTATGTTGGATCCTTGAGTGGTTTAGGGTATTTGAAAAGTGAGTTGGACTCAGGTATAGCTTGTATGTGATCATGTGGGACATGTTTCATGTGTATGTTAACTCAGAATAAGGACTGGGAGTCTGGGTCTTTTCATATTTGTTGATGATATGTGTTGACGGTGTTACTATATTATGATTGTCTGTTTACATTCATGGTTTGGACTGGCTGTGTAATCCAATCAGTACACTGTGATTGTGTACTGATACTGCACCTATTCTTTTCTTGTTGAATATAAGGTTTCTTCCAGCGGGTGACACGAAACATTAGTTAAGGGACGTTTGACTTCGAATCTAAGGGTGAGCTACTCTTCTAGGTTGTCATGGATTCGTCTACATTTTCTTGCTCATCTTTTCAGGCAAGGATATTAGACTATTAGCTTATGGTTTCTAAGTTTTCGGGGTCGCATGACTATTTAGAGTTTTGGTATGATGTCTTTCAGTTCTTAGGGTTATTTTTTCACACAAATGTTTCGACTACTGATTGGGTTTATGGGAACTTAATCCTTGGTTGTTTGAAAACCGATTTCTTTCTATTCTAGTCATGACTTGGTTTAATAAATGGTGTGTTTTATAATTTTGGGTTGGTAGTTTTTTCTCCCCCAGGTGGTTTAGTATGGGTGTCACTCACAACGGTCTGGATCATGACATTAGACCTTTCAAGTTTTTCAATTTTCGGACAAAACGTCATCACGTCAAACAAATTGTTTAGGAGAAGTGGGGATAGAGTTTGTTGGTAGCCCTTTCCTAAAATTCCAAGCAAAAAATTAAAAGGGTGAACGGTGCCTTAACCACATAGAGTAGGGAAACCTTTGGGAACATCTTCTACCAAATTGCCACCATAGAATATCTAATAGAGGTGAGGGAAATTCAGCTGAAATTCAACCCTCGACAAATAATAGATATGCTCTACTTAGAGCATAAGCATATTTGAAGAGATACTTACACACAGAGGAGGAATACTGAAAGCAGAAATTAAGGATGAAATGTGTAACACCGTGAATATTTACAGTTGTCCTTCGTCTTGTATTGAAGGTTTGTGAGCCTAAATTTGAGAGTTTTATTGTATCATCACTCGTGTTCAGGAACATCTGATTTACATTAGAATTTGAAGAACATATGTCTTAAGTTTCTTCTAAAAAATTTCTTAACTATTCATGGAAAATTCTACAATAGCGATATAGTTGTATATGTATTTATTTTTATAAGAGTTCCATAAATTATTAATATTTTAACAGTGATAGTAAGTCTAGTTATGTCAAAAAATTATTATTATATGAGGTAGATTTTATTCAAAATAATTTTTTATTAATTTTAGTATATGAAAAAAGTTATATTTATTTTACCACGAACCTTTGCAATACCCAATTACATACATAAGGGGATAAAAAAATTTGGGTGATGGCACCTCAACTTCCACGTGGAAGTGGAGGGATAGTGCAACCGTTAGTTTCATAAATAGATGGCACAAATGGCCATTATTTATTACATATATATTAGGGGTCGTTTGGTAGAGTGTATGTATAATGCTAAATAGAGTTATTAATAATGCTTGCATTAATAATGCTTGTATTAGTAATGCTTGCATTAATAATGCTTGTATTAGTAATGCTTGTATTAATTATACATAAATTATTTCTTATGCATTGTTTGGTTTGATGTAGCATGAATTGAATAAAAATAATTATTTACAAAAATATCATTCACAATTATGGTGGAAAAGATGTAAAAAATATTTTGAGGGGCAATGGGGTCTTTAGTCATGCTAATGTATGCATTAAAACCCCTTGCATCACTAATATACCTAGAACTTCATGGTATTAGTAATACACACCTGAATACACAATAGTGTGTATAACTAATGCAAGCATTAGTTATACATAGCATGAAAAAATGTACCAAACAAGGTATTACTAGTACACAGAGTTAATGCATGCATTAATTTTTCTAATACACTCTACCAAACAACTCTAATAGTGTATAGATTGCTCATGATCAAATGTGAATGTTGGAAACATATATATAATTTTTGCGCGCACCCAAAGGGTAGTAGCTGCGGGTTTCCCTAGTCATAAAAAATAATAATAATAATAATATATATATATACTAATCTTTGTAAACGTGCGTTGCACGTTTATCCCTTATTATTGTCATAAAATTTGTACATGCCTAATTTTATATATTCTAACCCATGTTTTCAAAGACCATTATTTTTATAAAATTTGTACATGCCTAATTTTATGTATATTCTACCAAGTATGTGTTTAGTCAAACACAACAATATCATCTAATTTTTTAATACAATTTTCGTTATTACTCCCACTGTTTCTTTTTAGTTGTCATATTGTGTTTTTTTAGAGTCAATTTGACTAATTTTCAAAGTTAAATTAGATAACACAAATTTGATATTTTGAAATAAGAATTCAGATATTAAAAAACTATACGAAAAGTACTATAAATTGCAATTTTTTTCATATCAATATGATGAAAAAATACATCTTAGAACATTAGTTAAAGTTTATATCGTGTGACTACTAAAAATAAAATAGTGAAAACTAAAAAAAGAACGGAGGGAGAAGTTCACGAAATAGGAAATGTTGAACGATGTAAAACTGGTATATAATGAAATTCTACTCTAAATGTATGAATTAAAGAATTAGCAACATTATGGGGATATGTTATCGGAGTTGCTGGCATGGGATTAGCGTTGATACTTATAATATTAAAAAAACGATTGAAACACCTAAATAGGACTAACTTGCTTTTTGTTGGGTTCAAAATTGATTATGGCGTCATGCAGAAGCTTACAATTGCAAATTATATGATTGATAAATTAGATGAAAAAGAAAAACATACTAAAAACATATTGTTATTATGATTTGGTCAAATGACCTACTCACCTACATATTAAAAATTAATATTGAAAAAACAAAAAATTATTTGAAAAAAATCTCCCCATAAACAAAAGTCTCTAAACAGTACATTGTGGATGCTATTGTGTTCTTGATATGAGAAGAGGGTCTTCAATTTATAGAGTTTCAAGTTTCTCCTCTAAGGAAGGAATAAGCCAAATATAGAAAAAATATATATTTTCCTTTTAGAAAAAGTTAAAGCATTTATGGTAATACTTTGACTTTTCTTTTAGAAAAAATAAACTTAAAATATGGTAAGAAAATCAGGGCAAAATCCTAACAAATCTCCCCTTTTGACTTGAATTTTCTGGCAAAACTTGATCCGTCTTCTTCAAGTGCATGATAATCTTTGTTCTTCACATAGTCTTCATGTATCACTACTGCTTACCGTGATTTAAAAATTGATATGAGTTAAAAATTGAAGCCCTGTGTTAAAAGTTATGAGCAGGGTTGAAAGTGGAGCTCATGCGCTAAAAGTATTATGCATGAATTGAAAGTGGAGCTCATGCATCAAAAGTAAAATGCATGAGTTGGAAGTGGAACTCATGCGTTAAAAATAAGATGCATGAGTTAAAAGTGGAGCCCGAGCATTAAAGATTTGCAGGGGTTGAAAGTTCACATGCGTTAAAGTAATCATTAGTTGAAAATTGATTTTGTTTTTAAGGATGAAACAGTAGGATATGTTGAAAATATATTTGAAATTTTTTCTCCACATGTAGTAGCACAAATATCTTCATTATCATCACGTTGATTGCAAATTGTTCTGAAACTGCCTTGAACCTGAATCATTGAACCATAAGCTCATAGGATCGTTGGACCATGTGCTCTGATACCACTTGTTGGGTTCAAAAGTGATTATGGCGTCATGCAGAAACTTGCAATTGCAAATTATATGATTGATAAATTAGATGAAAAAGAAAAACATACTAAAAACATATTGTTATTATGATTTGGTCAAATGACCTACTCACCAACATATTAAAAACTAATATTGAAAAAGCAAAAAATTATTTGAAAAAAATCTCCCCATAAACAAAAGTCTCTAAATGACTACATTGTGGATGCTATTGTGTTCTTGATATGAGAAGAGGGTCTTCAATTTATAGAGTTTCAAGTTTCTCCTCTAAGGAAGGAATAAGCCAAATATGGAAAAAGAATATATATATTTTCCTTTTAGAAAAAGTTAAAGCATTTATGGTAATACTTTGAATTTTCTTTTAGAAAAATAAACTTAAAATATGGTAAGAAAATCAAGGCAAAATCCTAACAAATCTCCCTTTTTGACTTGAATTTTCTGGCAAAACTTGATCCGTCTTCTTCAAGTGCATGATAATCTTTGTTCTTCACATAGTCTTCATGTATCACTACTGCTTACCGTGATTTAAAAATTGATATGAGTTAAAATTGAAGCCCTGTGTTAAAAGTTATGAGCAGTGTTGAAAGTGGAGCTCATGCGCTAAAAGTATTATGCATGAATTGAAAGTGGAGCTCATGCGTTAAAAGTAAAATGCATGAGTTGAAAGTGGAGCTCATGCGTTAAAAGTAAGATGCATGAGTTAAAAGTGGAGCCCGAGCATTAAAGATTTGCAGGGGTTGAAAGTTCACATGCGTTAAAGTAATCATTAGTTGAAAATTGATTTTGTTTTTAAGGATGAAGCAGCAGGATATGTTGAAAATATATTTGAAATTTTTTCTCCACATGTAGTAGCACAAATATCTTCATTATCATCACGTTGATTGCAAATTGATCTGAAATTGCCTTGAACCTGAATCATTGAACCATAAGCTCATAGGATCGTTGGACCATGTGCTCTGATACCACTTGTTGTGTTCAAAAGTGATTATGGCGTCATGCAGAAGCTTACAATTGCAAATTATATGATTGATAAATTAGATGAAAAAGAAAAATATACTAAAAACATATTGTTATTATGATTTGGTCAAATGACCTACTCACCTACATATTAAAAATTAATATTGAAAAAGCAAAAAATTATTTGAAAAAAATCTCCCCATAAACAAAAGTCTCTAAACAGTACATTGTGGATGCTATTGTGTTCTTGATATGAGAAGAGGGTCTTCAATTTATAGAGTTTCAAGTTTCTCCTCTAAGGAGGGAATAAGCCAAATATGGAAAAAAATATATATATATTTTCCTTTTAGAAAAAGTTAAAGTATTTATAGTAATACTTTGAATTTTCTTTTAGAAAAATAAACTTAAAATATGATAAGAAAATCAAGGCAAAATCCTAACAAATCTCCCTTTTTGACTTGAATTTTCTGGCAAAACTTGATCCGTCTTCTTCAAGTGCATGATAATCTTTGTTCTTCACATAGTCTTCATGTATCACTACTGCTTACCGTGATTTAAAAATTGATATGAGTTAAAAATTGAAGCCCTGTGTTAAAAGTTATGAGCAGTGTTGAAAGTGGAGCTCATGCGCTAAAAGTATTATGCATGAATTGAAAGTGGAGCTCATGCGTTAAAAGTAAAATGCATGAGTTGAAAGTGGAGCTCATGCGTTAAAAGTAAGATGCATGAGTTAAAAGTGGAGCCCGAGCATTAAAGATTTGCTGGGGTTGAAAGTTCACATGCGTTAAAGTAATCATTAGTTGAAAATTGATTTTGTTTTTAAGGATGAAGCAGCAGGATATGTTGAAAATATATTTGAAATTTTTTCTCCACATGTAGTAGCACAAATATCTTCATTATCATCACGTTGATTGCAAATTGATCTGAAATTGCCTTGAACCTGAATCATTGAACCATAAGCTCATAGGATCGTTGGACCATGTGCTCTGATACCACTTGTTGTGTTCAAAAGTGATTATGGCGTCATGCAGAAGCTTACAATTGCAAATTATATGATTGATAAATTAGATGAAAAAGAAAAACATACTAAAAACATATTGTTATTATGATTTGGTCAAATGACCTACTCACCTACATATTAAAAATTAATATTGAAAAAACAAAAAATTATTTGAAAAAAATCTCCCCATAAACAAAAGTCTCTAAACAGTACATTGTGGATGCTATTGTGTTCTTGATATGAGAAGAGGGTCTTCAATTTATAGAGTTTCAAGTTTCTCCTCTAAGGAGGGAATAAGCCAAATATGGAAAAAAATATATATATATTTTCCTTTTAGAAAAAGTTAAAGTATTTATAGTAATACTTTGAATTTTCTTTTAGAAAAATAAACTTAAAATATGATAAGAAAATCAAGGCAAAATCCTAACAAATCTCCCTTTTTGACTTGAATTTTCTGGCAAAACTTGATCCGTCTTCTTCAAGTGCATGATAATCTTTGTTCTTCACATAGTCTTCATGTATCACTACTGCTTACCGTGATTTAAAAATTGATATGAGTTAAAAATTGAAGCCCTGTGTTAAAAGTTATGAGCAGTGTTGAAAGTGGAGCTCATGCGCTAAAAGTAATATGCATGAATTGAAAGTGGAGCTCATGCGTTAAAAGTAAAATGCATGAGTTGAAAGTGGAGCTCATGCGTTAAAAGTAAGATGCATGAGTTAAAAGTGGAGCCCGAGCATTAAAGATTTGCAGGGGTTGAAAGTTCACATGCGTTAAAGTAATCATTAGTTGAAAATTGATTTTGTTTTTAAGGATGAAGCAGCAGGATATGTTGAAAATATATTTGAAATTTTTTCTCCACATGTAGTAGCACAAATATCTTCATTATCATCACGTTGATTGTAAATTGATCTGAAATTGCCTTGAACCTGAATCATTGAACCATAAGCTCATATGATCGTTGGACCATGTGCTCTGATACCACTTGTTGTGTTCAAAAGTGATTATGGCGTCATGCAGAAGCTTGCAATTGCAAATTATATGATTGATAAATTAGATGAAAAAGAAAAACATACTAAAAACATATTGTTATTATGATTTGGTCAAATGACCTACTCACCTACATATTAAAAATTAATATTGAAAAAACAAAAAATTATTTGAAAAAAATCTCCCCATAAACAAAAGTCTCTAAACAGTACATTGTGGATGCTATTGTGTTCTTGATATGAGAAGAGGGTCTTCAATTTATAGAGTTTCAAGTTTCTCCTCTAAGGAAGGAATAAGCCAAATATGGAAAAAAATATATATATATTTTCCTTTTAGAAAAAGTTAAAGTATTTATAGTAATACTTTGAATTTTCTTTTAGAAAAATAAACTTAAAATATGATAAGAAAATCAGGGCAAAACTCTAACACTTTTTACCGACAAAAAAAAGGCACAAGTATACAAATCATGATCAAAACTCCTAAACTCTTCGTGTATTGAGAAAATGGATGAAAAGGTTGGGTATATTTTATCAGGAAAACGAATCCTTGATTTATTACATGTACATTGACATTTCAAAAGCTAATATTGTAATAAAGGTTGGAAGATGAAGCAATTCAAGATTGACATTAAATAAATATAATTACTAAAGACGCACTATACACAGTTCAAGAAATAGTAAATACCCATTATAAGTCTATGAGAATTCAAAATATAAGGAGAAGCCTAAGCATCCAAGTTATTCATATACTAATGACATGCGGATTAAATGTATATACTGATCTCTTACTATATATTAACTGATTTATTAATTGTATGAATAGTATTTACTACAACTTTTGGGTTTTCTAGGGTTAGTATAATATGATATAATTACTATCTAATATATAATTAAATGAATATTTTATAACATTTTAATTTAGAGTAGCTTTTTTTAATGGCATTATCGTAGTAGCTCAATTTTATAGGGTTATTTTGGTATTTCAACTTTTAACTTTTTTTGTTCCCACTTTTAGTATAATATATATATATATAAGTGTGCTAAATGGCCAGAAAAAATTCGCCAGAATTTGGCTAGAAAGGTAAAAAGTCTATAATATCGTTATTTTAATTTTTGCATTTTTTCCCTCAATACTTTTCCCTCCAAAACAAAAATAACTTTTTTCTATTTCCCAAACCTCTTGAACTACTAAAACACAAACTCTTTGGCTGTCAAGGAAAATGAAAAGTGTTTTTGTGTATATTTGTGTGTGTGTGTGTAGTTCATTCGATTTATTTATAAAAATAAATATTGTTCAGTTAATTAAAAAAATTATACGCTTTAGTTAAAAAAAAATTTATAATTTCGTTTTTATACATTAATATTTTTTTCATTACTATACCATACAAATTATGTTCTACATTTACATAACCTACACTCCCTCCTCTACCCCTCCCCCGAACTCAATTATGTTCATAATGTATCAATGCATACCTTTAAAAAATTATTTTTCGCTTAAAATAAATCTTTTTATTGAAGAAGACAATTAAATTTCTCATTAATAATAACTAGAAATGATTTATTTATCTACTTAAGATTATACTTAATTATTTCGTGATACAAATTTAGTAAAATATAGTAATTAAGCATAGAATCAAAAAATTATAATTGAATTTTTCTTTAAATATAATCAACTAAATAAATTAGTCTATATAATGGATGTTTTTCAAGAGAAAAAATAATGTAATTTTGAAAATTAGTTATTTATAGGAAAATAATTGATGATAAGACATTTATAACTATGCCATGAATAACATATTAAAATTTTATATTATAATCATTCCAAACAAGAATTAGCATATAAAGAAATTGGTAAAATTATTTCACTAATTTCAACCATGAATAAAAAATTATGTTCCTCCAATAATACTAATTAAGAGGATGTTTCAAAACAAATAAATAAAAAATCACTCAATACCTAATTGTCAATTATAATACATTAAAATAGATGTATTTTATGTAGGATACTATATTAAATTACAATATGTTTAATGTATGTAAATAAAGTATAACATAATTAGGATATACATTTTTTTAAAATTATTTTCATTTAATATGGAATTTTCTATTGAAGGAGACAATTAAAATTCATGTTAATAATAGATATAAGTAGATTATTCTCCAATTAAAAATTATACTAATTACTCATTAATACACAATTTAGTAAATTGAATTAAGTATGAATTTTCAAATTTACAATTGATTTTTCTTTAAATATAATCAACGAATAAAATTATATACAATTCTACCCTGACTAATAGACCATTCATACAATGTGTGCGCTTTTCTCTTAAGAAGAATATAAGAATATAATTTTGAGAATTTGATGTTTTAAATATGAAAAAAGATGTAATAAGAAATTTATAACTATACCTCAAATAACATATCAAATTTTGTACATTCTAATTGCTCTAAATAAAAATATAATAATTTATAGCAATTATTAAAATTATTTAATCATTTCTAACCACGAATACATGATTAGTTACTTCAATTATATTAATTAAGAAGATGTTTCAAAATAAAAATAAAATCATATGCATATGTATGTATTGTATATGTTTATAAATATTTAGGCCCAATTCTTAATTAAATAATCAATAAAATTATATATATATATAGAAAATCAATAAATTCTATTAACTTTATGTAGGCATATTTTTAATTATATAATCAAAAACTTCTATTAACTTTAATTATCAGGATTGAAGAGTATATAACTTAAACAATAAAATGATTACAAATACATATACAATGTTAATTATTGATTTGATATAACTTAAACAATCATTATTAAAATTATTTAAATATAAGATTTAAATTTATTTAAATATAATAATTAATAAAATTCCTTAATTAGATGTTATATTAATACTTAATAAATATAAGTAATCATTCTCAAGTTATCAAATAGGCATAACACATGGACGCGAAACTACAACATTGGTACATGATTCTCTTGGGTTGCTATTAGCTAGGGTCAATACATATGAACTATATGATTTTTATAATATTTTTAATGTATTGATATTCACCATGTCTAAAGTGTTTTGAGTTTTAAATGTCGTTATTGAAATAATTTTAAATAATATTTAAATATAAAATAATTTAAAATAATTTTTACAATGTGGCGATTTCTAACATATTGTTTGATCTTTATAAAATTTATTTGTTTTAATTTTGTACTAAAACAAAATTCATGTAGGGATATATGATTCATTTCACAAAGTTCAGTAATATATTTGACACTTCTCACATGTGATTTTTTTTTTTTGACTTTTTTATTTCAACGATTAATTTTACTCTTAAATATCTTATTTGTGGATTTATTTGCTTATCATTATCTGAATATTTTATTTTTATTTAATTTTTTATTTTGAAAAAGATGAAAAATAAAAAGAAAGAGTGAGAATGGAATAAAAGAGAGAAAAGAAAAAAATTAAAATTATTTTCTTTTGCGGTCATATTTGTAATTTATTTTTTTATAGTTGCGATAAAATTGACGCATCTATGATAGACTTTACAAGAAAATGAGTGTGAGTTAAAATTATTTTGAATATAATTTTATGAGTGAGCTTATTTTGTAATTTAAATTTTAAATTTTATTTTCTAACTATCAATTTAAATTTTGTATTCTTTATAGATTTTTAATTAGAAAAGGGGGAAAAAAATGAAAAAAAATACATATATATTGGCATTTGGCCATTCTACAGCATTTCTAAAAGAAATTAAAAGCCATATATGTATGGAAGTTAGAGAAATATGAAAATCAGTAAATTTCCCATGTATTGGAAAGCTTTCTCATTTATGAAACATAATAAATAAATAAATCAATTTAAAAAATGTAAATTTGACAAAAAAAGGTATAATTGTCAAAAAGAAAATCAGTTTATAGTGTGAATATGTATTTGGGCTATTATGGCCAAATTATGGCCAAATTTTTCTGGCCAAAAGGATTTTTCTATATATATATATATATATATATATAGATGCGCGCGCACACACACTTAATGCTTTCCCTCCTTCATTTCCCACATGTCCTATATAACTTTCTGAATATCTACTTGGGTTTGATTGAAGAAGTTTAGGGGGAAAATCATTTTTGATAATTTATTCAATCACTGAAAGAAAATCGATTATTGTCACGATCCAAAATCGCGAGTCATGATGGCACCTATGTTCCCAACCGATAGGTAAGTCAACCCAATAAGTATAACAAGCAAATATCTTACATACTAAGTCTTTTAAATAAAAGTGCGGAAAACTGAAATACCACCCCAAGATTTAGTGTCATAAGTACAAGAGCTTCTAAACTACGATACAAGTCTGGAACTAAACAACAAACCTAGACATAAGGAATAACCTATCTAAATACCAAAATAAAATAATAACTAAAGACATAGAGGGAGGTGTGGGCCACGGAACATTCAAGTAGCTCACCACAACTCCAAGATAACTCAAACTCAACTCTGAAAGCTCCACGAAATGCGCTCGAATTTGAAATCCAATCTGCACCACAAAAGAGTGCAGCAAGTGTAGTATGAGTAATAAACCACGTGTACCCAGTATATCTCATAGAACGACAATGAAGAAGTAGTGACGGAAGTATATAAGAAAATAATTCGCTAATTTTACAAGTCAACATTATACTATCAGTCAAGTCTCATGGAATAAGGATAATCAATTATCACGCAATATCCAACCACCAATAAAGCACATAATCAACAAGAATGAGGGATGTAATGAGATGCAATGCAATGCGACACCATAAAATGATATGCCTCAGATGCAAAGTACTCTCTCAATTGTATATACATGATACTCCTCGGAAATATATCGAGAGTTCATGACCCATGGGGGACTCGCGAGGTCCATATACCGACACGGACGATCTCCACGTGTCTCTACGGACGATCTCAATGCACTATCATAAAATCACAAAATCCCCAGCACGGACGATCTCCACGTGCCCAACTTATAATCATAACCAATTCCTCGTACGGACGATCTCCGCATGCCCAAATTATAATCATAACTCGATTTCAACATGAACGATCTCCACGTGTCAGACCCTTACTCATACTCAATCTCATGTCAATGCATGTGCACAATATGATATCAATAAAAGGGAGTGATGCATCATCTCAATAATTCAAATGTCTCTATGACATACAATCACCTCAATTATCACAATTATACGGGTTCAATAAAGAAACACAACCCAAAAAAAAAAATCAAGTCACTAAATACATCAGCTAATGCTCATATGCTTTGGCATTCTCGAATTACAATCTATCATATTATAGTAATAAACTTTCTCTTTAATAACACTGGTACTCCTACCAATGCCCATCACACCATTGGTACGAGACCCCCATCTTTCGCCCTTACCCATTGTCTATTCCATTTTTAATCTTTAATTAGAAAAAAATGTCCCTCAACGAAGTCTAGAAAGTCTTAACATACCTTAAATGCCGATCACGTGCCACAATCCTCAAGATTTTTCCTTTCCTTTTCATAAAGCTTCAGAACATTCCCAATCTAGCAAATATACAATATTCGTAAACAAATGAGTCCGTAGACACCCATATTACCATATGTCTAGCCTAGACCCAAGACTCACCCTAATGTACAATTAAATTCATAAATCTTGGTGCCAACTAAATATGTCAAGTCTCATATTCTCAAATTTTAAGCCTAGGGTTAAGCCTCAATTTACCAAAATATCATAAATCTAATGGTATCCATACCATAGAATACATTTAATATTTAATTACCTATCTCAATATAGCAAAAACTAAATTTATAATATGATACACAAATAATAATATTGAATTAAAGCCACTGGTTACGAAACCAGTGGCAGCGACAACCATGGCTGAACCAAAAATCAATATTCCCCCTGAGTTACTGCCAGCCAATCATGGCCTCAATTCCTTGGAAATCATCACTAACAAAGAAAACAAATTGCCAATTTGTTACTCTCCCCCCAAACCTTGAAAACACATGACGCTACCTATTGTCAACTTTGCAAATATCCAAATTTCTATCCACCTTCATTATAATAATAATGGTGTCAACACTTTATTTTCTTTTATCTCACTATATAAGTATTCAGATATTACGTAGGTTCGTGATAAAATATATATAAATTTAAATATAATAATAATAATAATAATAATAATAATAATAATAATAATAATAATATTAATAATAATAATAGTAATAATAATAGTAATAATAATAATAATAATAATAATAATAATAATAATAATAGTAATAATAGTAATAGTAATATTAATAATAATAATAATAATAATAATAGTAATAGTAATAATAATAGTAATAATAATAATAATAGTAATTCTAGGTATGTGAAGGCCTTTCGTTCTTTTTTTGGCATGATTCCATAAAATTTGTAATTTCCGGTCTAATATGCTATTGGTGTTATTCTTGTTAAAAACTCATGTTCGGTGGTGTCAATTTTATGTCAAGTTAATCAATCGGAGGTGGTTTTATATATTGTTGTGATTGTTGAATTATGGAAATATTCAAATTGAGTTGTTTATGCTATTTATTGCTAGGAAGACCCTCTAGGAAGGGCATTAGGAAGTCAATTGATTTCATTCTTGACTTTATCATGTCGTTATCGCACATATAATATTTAGAAGTACGTTTGACGATTCAAATTATTTTTCGTCAAGGACCTTATTCCTTATATTTATTAGCGAGCTTTTGTCCTAAGAGTGAGGCTAAAATGTTGGAGGATTACTATGTTGAATATAAGAGAGTTATTAAGACATTCTTTCTCATCAGAAGCTTTTAAGAAAATGTTATTTGAAAACAATATTAATATCAAATCTTGTACTCTATTATTTTGGTTACATACTTGTCAAGCAACCTTATTTCTAAAAAGGATTATATTATCACCAACTTGGAGTTGTTTACTATAAATCAAGTCAAGAATGTCACAAATTCCCTTTGAATTCCTAAATGATTAATTTGCTAAGTTGAAACCGAGTCAAGGGCTTCGAGTTTATTATGAGTTTATAGGCCTAAATGGTCGTATGATAGTTAAATAAGGTCACGAGGTGTTTTAAGCACGAAAGAGCCAAATTGGCTAAGTTATTGCTATGGCCTACTATTGCACTCAGAGTTCATATCATGACATGTTATATGCATCTACTCCTGAGATATAATTGAAAGTGAATGGTGCCTATTTTCTCACATATATGTTTATGGTACAGATGGACACAAGATGACAGAGATGATACCGGTTAGCTACCGGACAAGCTATTAATTCTAGTAGTTGGTCAGATGAGCATTCAACCACAAACACGTATATGTATACATATTCATGTACATTGTCGAGAGCATTTATACAGAGTTGAGTATTCTGAGTTCAGTTGTCTGCCCACTGTGGTCAGTAGGGTTATAATTTCAAATTAAATATGTATTACCCTTTCTACCACAACTATTTATGATTCTGCTTCTCGTCTCACATATTAGTATATTTTCATTTGTATTAATATCCCATTGCTTAGGGATACTGCATCTCCAGAGGTCATGATTGGCCTTTGCATTAGGATAATATATCCGTTAAGGATTGGTAAGATCCATCCTTTGGGAGTTGTTGGTTGTCTATAGGTTTTACATACTTGAGTTTTTGTATTTATTGTCGCGGTCTTATCCCGGCCAGTTGATTAATACTATTCGTAGAGACTTGTGGACATACTATATTGGGTCCTTTTAGATTTCTATTTATAGCCTTATCAGTGTATTGTATATATGATTTCAGTTGTAGCCTCGTCAGCTCGCTAGTTCTTTATTAGTTAAGTTTCCTTGCCGGCTGCTTTAATATGTTATTCTTATTGTGGTTGTGACCTTGCCGGTCCAGACATAGTATTTTAGTTGTTATGCTTCCTAACCTTTTTGGCCTTTATTGTTCCTCTTTCATTATGTTTCAGTTGGTTCGCTCGATCAAATATGCTAGATGTCGATATCGTATCCCTAAGTTTGGGGTGTGACAAAATGGTTCACTCAAAGTAATAAAAACTCAAAGTTCTTCCGCTCATATGTCAAGAAGAGAAGGAAAAAATATTCGCATTCCATAAATTCAAATAGATTTATAGGGGAAAACCAGTCTCTTTTTTCACAAATCAGTTCAGCGAATCAAAAAGGATTAAAGACTTTAGGATGCTATATCACATCTAACATGATGGCCAGATTACCAGACACAGAGAAGGTTAAGGCTGTGATTTTTATACTAAATAAAAAAGTATTAGTGGATCAAATGACTTTTCAGGACTTCTCTTTCAAAGTTGTTAGGACAATATAGGTGAAGACATGACCAAGATGGTTAGAGATTCTTTTGTAGGTAACAACTTTCCAAATCCATCATTCACACTGACCTAGCCCTCTTTTTCAAGAAATAATATGTTCATAGCTTCACAAATCTCAAACTCATCAGTCTGAGCACCTTTGCTAACAAGATTTATTTTACAATTGCTTAATGAAAGACTAGTGGGTCTGCTGGCAACTATTATTTCTAAAAATCATACAAATTGTGTCTAAGTTAGAAAAAGTTTGGTTCTTCAGAAATCATTATTGATATGAATATCTAACAATTCGTACTTTGTACTAATTAATAAAAAATCTTATAATTTCTTTAAATCTTTTAGAGTGTTGAAGCAAGATAATCCTTTGTCACCCACTCTATTTATTATTGCCATAGAGGTTTTGGCTAGATGTGTGGATAATTTACATGAGAATGGAGAGTTTAAAAGATATGGAGTTTCTAAGTGGAATCCAGAGATCATATGCATATGACACAAACATTATTTAGCTCGAAAGACAGGAATCAATCATTAAAATGTTGTGGGTGCTAAGGGATAAATATAGTGTATGAGGACAACTTATAAACGAAGTCTAAGAATATATATATATATATTCTTAATGACAAATCAAATAAAAGATTTTTCAATTTCTTGTTGGTTAATTGGACTAAGCAAGGAGCTTTTTACTATCTAGAAGGCGAAAGCATTAGGGGAGAATAAGATAAAGTCAAGAATTTCACTATGTGAGAATAATAGAATCAACTTCTTATTGGTAATATTAGTCCTAAGCTGACTAATGATGTGAATGATAAGGTTTGGCTAATGGGATTCACCAAAGGCACATTTTCATTTAAATTTGCTCTTGAGATCCTAAGACATAAGAAGTAGAAGAAAGGTGTAATACCCCGGATTCGGAAGAGTGGGAAAATTCCTGGTTTCTGGGTTACTGCCAGTAACGACGGAGGTCACCTATAGTCCGTCGATTGACTTACCGCCTGTAGGTGGGAACCGTAAGTAGCAAGACCAAGTTTTGAAAAATGTAAAGTTTCATAACCTTAACGATGGTCTGCTAGGACAGCCCAACGTTCTTTCAACGAGTCATAGATAGGTCTCGTATGTCTCCTCCAAACTTAGTCAAATTTTTAGGCCATAAGTTCAGACCTACGGTTGCCATGTACGGTCCGTCGTTTGACCCACGAGCCGTACATGGGACCCGTCATTGCAGGGTCCAAGTTGACAGTTTCTGAACCCAACGACGGTTGACCATCGACGGTCCGTGGATGGACCCACGGACTGTAGGTCAGACCGTCGATGGGGCATGGCAATTTTATTTTAAAGGGGTTGTTTGGTCTTTTCACCTAATGGCCTATTTACTAATCTAAGTCAGTTCATACCTTATCCTAACACTATATAAGTCTATTCAATCCTAAAATCCACCTTTTCCAACAACTTTACAAAATTCCCCAAAACCCTCCTCTCTCAAATATTTCTCTCTAGAAGATAGAAGAAGAAGAAGGAGAAGGCAGCCTAGGGTTCAAGAAATCAAGCTTTCTTCATCAAATTGCTTAAGGAATTGAGACCTAAGGTATGATAGTGTTCATCCATAGAGTCCTTTCCTCGATGGAATCCCTAAATTCTTCAATTTTCAATTAGAAGTTCTCAATTGAATTAGGGGTTTTCTTCCATGTTATGGGTTCTTTGTAATGTTGATATAATTGATTGATATAGGAACTATGACGCATGAATTTCATGAATTCCCATGAACCCATGCAAATTTCCCAAATTTTGACATTATGCTTTTGTTGATGGGTTGAATTATAAAGTGATGAATTATGTGAAATCTCTATGAATCCATGCATGAATTATGGTTCCTAAGCTAAGACTTTTCATGATGAGATTATGAATGACCTAATGATGGTTTTATGAAATCAAGCATGTTCAATCAAAAACTATGATTTTACTCTATTAAGTGGGCTCCTTCAATTATGGTCAAATTGACTTGTCTATGGCTTTCTAAGCATGAGTTTGCATTGAATTGGATGATTTAAGAGGAATTCTCATGAACCTATGTGAACTCTATGATTTGCAAGTTATGAGCATGATATACTATGTAAAGTTGAAGTTTATGAAATTATGCATGTCTCATATAAAGTCAATGATGAATTAAGGGTGCTTTGAGATTGAAGTACTAAAGTATATGATATGTTGATGATGTTGTTGTGTCCCGACCCAAGGTACCCCCTAGACGTGACATAGCGTACAAGACCCTGAAAGGCCTCATACAAGCCACTTAGCATATATAGATACAAGATAATAGAAATTAAGAGTTCAAAATATATTTCATATCAAAGATTTTAAAAGATAACAACGGAAGTCTACATCTCATGTCTCAAAGCCAATCTATCATAGAAAGTAAAGTTTGGGATGTAACCCAATACAATCCGAAAACTGAAAAGAAACGACATGAAAATAAGAACAACTAGGCTATGTCCTCGGATGGATGAGGACTCACCAAGTCTTCTATCAATCTTCTACTATAAAGCTCTAGCCACGAGTGGAAGGTGAATCGCCAAGTCCTATACCAAAGAAGTTAATGTAGGCAAGAGTATGCATTAGTACAATCAAGTACCAAGTATGATAGCAATGCACATAAATACATAAATCATGCTAGAGAGAGAGACATAATCATGACATGCAATGGACAAGCTAAAAACATGATAAAGCATAATAAGCATGAAACATAAACTATGGCAAAAGCAAGTTAAATCACCTTCCTTTACTTTTCTTTACTTCTTCATAAGAACACTTTGTTCATTAGTTATGGGGAATAGCCTTAACCGACATATAAGACCATGTGAGCTATCAACATGGAATTCGGTGTCTACCCTACACTGAAAGAGGGTTGCCCTACTTGCCAAGGTAGGACCATAACTTCTTTAGCTTACGTGGATCCACCAGGTAGTGTCTATCATAGACCATCACCCTATAGTGGCACATAGGTTATGGGACATGGGTAATCGCCACTTTTCCACTCGGTACTAAGCATACTTTCCACGGATTTATCATAGTTCATTTTATCTTAGGTAGATATGGGTAATCGCCTCTTGTCTACATTAGTCATAAGCTCATTATCGGTAGACTTGGGTAATCGCCGCTTGGTCTACATTAGGGAACACAGGTACATGCTAGTTCAACTCAATTCATGAAATTCAATGCAAGCTCACGCTTAGAAAGCCATAATTAAGACAATTTACCCATACTTAAAGGAACTCACATAATAGAGGAAAAATCATGCTTTTGACTTGAGCGTGCTAAATTCATAAGATCATCCTCAATTCATTCATATTTCATGCATAACTTCCTAGAGATTTCATAAACTTGATCAATTCATAGCTCAACCCAACAATCAAAGCATAGATTAGCAAATTTGGGAGAATTAGCTTGGGATCATGGGGGTTCATACAATCTTTACATGAAATCATGTAATTCACGCTAATTCGTGCACTAAGTCACTTTATCACGCTAGATCGTCCACTAAGAATCATAAAATCAACAATTGAAATCATAATTAAAGAACCCATAAGAATTGATCAAAAACCCTAACTTTAGTTTAGGAGATTGAACCTTGAAAACCTTGAAGAAAGTGAGGACCCATTGGAGGAAAGGGCTCCAAATGGTGAATACTATCATACCTCAATAGAATCCACCAGAACTTGAAGGGAATTGATGGTTTTTAATGGAGGATCCTAGCTTTCTTCTTCCTTGAAGCTTGAGAGAATTCTTCTTAGAGAGAGAAATATTTGAGAAGGGAGAATTTAGGAATGATTTAGAATGAGTAGAATTAGGCTTAGAAACTATTTATAGGTTCTGGGTTAAGGGTATAACCGACTTAGATCAATAGTTAATCAATTAGGGAAAGGACCAAAAAGCCCTTACATTAAAAACTGTCGGGGCCCATCGACGGTTGGGACCTACGGTCCGTAAGTCGATTGACGGACCGTACTGTCCTTCCGTCAAAAGATTCAGAGACTACATAATTGGACCCTGCAACGATGACACCTATGTACGGCCCGTCATTGGACCTACAGTCTGTACATGGCCATCGTAGGTCAGACCTTAGAACTAAAAAATTTGACCAAGTCTGGAAGGCATCTATGGAAGTTGTCTATGGATCGTCAACTGAACGACGACCCATCCTGTTGCTCCTAGGTCAGGTTAAGAAACTTGGAAATCCTGAAGGTCCATAGTGCCATCGACGGTCCCCATCTACGGTCCATCATTCCACTACGGTCAGTAGGTGGCCTCCGTAGGTCACTGTCTACAGTTGAAAACTGCACTTTCCTTTTCTTAGAAAACTTGGGGTGTTACAATATCTCCCCCTTGGGAACATTCATTCTCGAATGAGAATTAGGACATCATGAGAAGGGTAGAAGACACGGACTAGCAACCCAACCTAGAATGCAATCACATAAATGCACATATTTGAGGAGGAAACATCAACTCCAAGCTAAAACATGTTCAACACATCATATCATGAAGAGTTTATGCAACTCATACTCAAATGCACATAATCATATAAGACTCTTCATGAACATGCATAATGAAGGAATCATGGAAATCAACTATGACACATGAGACCAAAAGAATGAACCATGAGGAACTAGATACCTTAAGCTAGAGTAGGATCGAAAGGAAAGAGATGAGGATATCGAGACATCATATCGGCCTCAGCTCCCCAAGTAGCACCCTTAACTAATTGATTCCTCCATAGAACTTTCACGAAAGCAACTTCTTTATTCCTTAACTTCCGGACTTGCCGGTCTAAAATCTCAACCGGAACTTCTTCATAGGAAAGACTATCCTTTATTCCAAGATTCTCTAATGGCACTATAGATGTCGGATCCCCAACACATTTCTTCAACAAAGAGACATGGAAAACTGGATGCACCGATGCCAAATAATTAGGCAAGTCAAGCTCATAAGCAACCTTACCAACACGTCTCAAAATCTGATATGGGACTATATAATGGGGCTAAGCTTCCATTTCTTCCCAAATCTCATTACACCCTTCATGGGCAAAATTTTCAAGTAAACACAATCATCAACATCGAATTCTTATTCTCTCCTTCTAACATCGGCATAGGACTTTTGTCGACTTTGGGCCGTTCTCAACCTCTCTCTAATAAGCTAAACTTTCTCCATAGTCTCATGCACCAACTCGGGGCAAATCAAAGCAAATTCACCAACTTCAAACCAACCTATAGGGGATCTACCCCTCCTACCATAGAGAGCCTCAAATGGAGCCATACCAATGCTAGAATGGTAGCTATTATTATAAGCAAACTAAATCAAAGGCAAGTGATCATCCCAAGTACCATTGAAATCAATTACACAAGCTCTTAACATATCTTCCAAAGTTTGAATAGTACGCTCCTCTTTCCCATTGGTTTGGGGATGAAAGGCCGTACTAAGCTTAACACGAGTACCAAGACCTTTTTGGAACGACTTCCAAAGTTGAGAAGTAAATTGTGCACCACGATCGGAGATAATGGATAAAGGCACTCCATATAGCCTAACCATTTCTCTCCAAGTACAACTTAGCATAATCCTCCACCGAATAAGAAGTCTTGACGGGTATGAAATGGGCTAAGTCATTCTATCAACAACAACCCAAATCGAATCATAGTGTCGCCTCTTGCGAGGCAAACCAACAATAAAATCCATATTCACATCTTTCCACTTCCTAGTAGGAATACTAATTTTTTGGGTCAAATCTCCCGGCTTTTGATGCTCAACTTTCACTTGTTGGCAATTAGGACACTTAGCCACAAATTCCGCAATGTCTTCCTTCATTCCGTTCCACCAATAAATCTCCCGCAAATCATGGTACATTTTGGTAGCTCCTGGGTGGATGGAATATCGAGAATTATGGGCTTCTGCTAAAATCTGTCCTCTTAAGTCATCTACATCGGGAACACACAAATGACCTTGATACCGAAGCACACCATCTCTCCCTTGGGAGAAAACCTCTATGGAATTTTTGAGTACCACTTCCTTCAATTCAACCAAGTTAGGATCAAGATCTTGTTTAGCCTTCACATCATGCACAAAAGAGGATTTGGAACCATTGTGAATCGTAACACCACATTTAGCGAAATCAATCAACCGAACACCCAATCGGGCCAAACTATGAGCATCACGAACCAACTCTTTCTTACCATCCTCCACATGCGAATCACTACCCATAGATAGTCGATTAAGAGCATCCGCCACCACATTAGCCTTACCGGGGTGATAGAGAACACTCATATCATAGTCTATCAACAACTCAAACCACCTTCTTTGGCAAAGATTCAAATCTTTCTATTTAAACACATATTGCAAACTCTTATGATCAGTGAAGAAATCTACATGCACCCCATACAAATAATGCCGCCATATTTTCAAAGCAAACACAACCGTTGCTAATTCCAAATCATGAGTAGGATAGTTCTTTTCATGCACCTTAAGTTGCCTTGAAGCATAAGCAATAACTTTCCCATTTTGCATAAGAACACATCCCAATCCAACTCTCAAAGCATCACAAAAAACCACAAAACCATCGGATCCTTCCGGTAGAGTCAATATCGGAGCCGAAGTAAGTCAATCCTTCAACTCTTGGAAACTCTTCTCACATGCCTCGGACCATACAAATTTAACCTTCTTTTGAGTCAAAGCCATCAATGGAGAAGCAATGGAGGAAAACATTTCAACAAACCTCCTATAATAACCGGCTAAGTCCAGGAAACTATGAATATCCGAAGGTGATAAAGGTCTAGGTCAATTCTTAACCGCTTCCGTCTTCTTAGGATCTACCTCAATACCCTTACCGGAAACAATGTGACCAAGAAAAGCCACGGACCTTAACCAAAACTCACATTTACTAAACTTCGCAAAGAGTTGTTGGTCCTTGAGGACTTGCAACACAATCCTCAAATGATTAGTATGCTCATCCTCATTCCTTGAGTAGATCAAGATGTCATCAATACACACAATCACAAACATGTCAAGGTATTGCTTAAACACCCTATTCATCAAGTCCATAAATACGGCCGGAGCATTTTTCAATCCGAAAGACATTACCAAGAACTCATAGTGACCATACCTAGTCCGGAAAGCCATCTTCAGAATATCATCTTCTTTTACCCTTAATTGGTGATAACCCGAACGAAGGTCGATCTTAGAGAAATAACTAGCCCCTTGAAGTTGATCAAACAAGTCATCTATCCTTGGAAGAGGATACTTATTCTTAATTGTAACCTTGTTCAATTGGCGATATTCAATGCACATACGGAGTGAACCATCCTTCTTCCTCACAAACAAGACCGGAGAACCCCATGGAGAAACACTTGGTCGGATGAAACCCTTATCCAACAAGTTTTTTAATTGCTCCTTTAGTTCCTTAAGTTCCATCGGGGCCAATCTATAAGGAGGAATAGAAATAGATTGCGTATCCGGGAGAAGGTCAATACCGAAGTCTATTTCCCTTTCGGGAGAAGTACCGGGTAAATCATCGGGAAACACTTTCAGAAACTCATTAACAACGGGGACCGACTCAAGAGTAGAGGTTTCTGAATCTATATCCCTCACCCTAACAAGATGGTAAATACAACCCTTAGAGATCTGCTTTCTAGATTTTAGATAAGAAACAAATTGACCTCTAAACATGGAATTTCCCCCTTTCCACTCTAGGATAGGCTCATTCGGGAATTGAAATTTGACCATTTGGGTCCTACATTCAATAAAGGCATAGCAACCATGCAACCAATCCATCCCAAGAATAACATCAAAATCTAGCATATCAAGCTCTACAAGGTCAACATAAGTGACTCTATGGGATAAGGAGACGGGACAATTTCTATAGACTCTCTTAGCCAAGATAGATTCTCCAATCGGAGTAGAGACACGAAAAGGATCTAGCAACACATTCGGAACAACATCAAACCTCATAGCCACATATGACATCACAAAAGACAAGGTAGCACCGTGATCAAGCAATGCGTAAACATCAAAGTGGAAAACTTTCAACATATCGGTAACCACATCGGGAGAGCTCTCTTGCTCATGACGAGCTTGAAGTGCATAAAATCGGTTTTGCTTTTGAATCCCACTAGAACTTGATGGATTTTTGGATTGAGCGCGTCAATGGTTATCCTCTTCATTCTTAGCCGCTAAAGGGCAATCCCTTATCTTGTGATCCGTCTTACCACAACCAAAGCATGCATTAGAACCGGCTAGATATTTACCCTTATGCTTTCTCCCACACTTAGGACAGGTAGTCAATGAAGAACCACCATCATTTCCTCCTTGAGGCTTAGGGTTAGACACTCTATCTTTATTAAACTTAGGAGGAGCATTGGATGAGCCTTGATTAGAGAACCTTTGTCAAAATCTAGGACGACTATGTCCATCGGACCTTGAGTGTGAAAAGTTACCATCACCGGTCCTAGCCCTCTTAGTCTCTCTAGACCTTTCCTTGACCTTTTCTTCCTCTATTTGTTGAACGTACACCATAAAACGAGAGATATCCATGTCATTAACAAGCATAGCGGTGCGGCACTCTTTAACCAACATTTCGGACACTCCCAAAACAAACTTGCTCATTCTTGACCTAGGATCGGCAACTATGGAAGGAGCATATCGAGACAATTGTGTGAACTTTAGCGCATACTCTTTCACACTAATACTTCCTTGACAAAGTTAATAAACTCAAGCACCCCTGCTTCCTTCATCTCAAGGGGAAAGAACCTATCAAGGAAAGCAACCTGGAATTTCTCCCAATCAAGAGGACCCTCATTAACCACCCTCTCACTCTTCAATTGATTGAACCAAATTTGGGCAACACCCTTGAGTTGATAAGCGACCAACTTTGCCTTTTCTTCCGGCGTCACACCCATAATCATCAACACCTTTTACTCTTCATCAATGAATTCTTGAGGATCTTCCTCAACCTTAGAGCCATGGAATTCCGGAGGGTTCATTCTAGTAAAGTCCCTCACTCTTGATGCCGCCGTACCCATATTTGGGTTCACGGGAGCCACAACCTCTCTATTTGCTTGAGCCATCACGGCTTGAGCCAACACTTGGAAAACAGCCCTAAACTTCGCATTAGTCACTTGTTCGGCCAAAGGGTCGATTGGACCTTGAGGAGCTTGAGGAGGAGCTTCTTGTTCCACATTCTCTCCCATATTTCTTCTAGCTAAGCTCTTCGGGTCGCCATATCCTAAAACGCGTAGGATAGGGATTAGGAGAGAGATATATAGAGTTAAAATCTATGGCACGACTTAAGAGTAATGAAAGAAGTGGAGTTTCTTAAACTTCTTATAGCCTCTCATTCATAAATGTGGCGCACTTCACACTCATGAACAAGACTCTACTCGACGTGGCTTATGAGACATCCTAGGGTCTTTCTAAAACCTTGCTCTCTGAATACCAAGTTTGTCACGACCCAAGGTACCCCCTAGACGTGACATGGCGTACAAGACCCCGAAAGGCCTCATACAAGCCACTTAGCATACATACATACAAGATAATAGAGATTAAGAGTTCAAAATAGATTTCATATCAAACTTTATTTTTTTTCTTATGATAGATTGGCTTTGAGACATGAGATGTAGACTAGCACTCTTTTTCTTAAAATCTTTGATATTACATTGTCTTTTGAACTTTTAATCTCTATGATCTTGTATGTATGTATGCTAAGTGGCTTGTACGAGACCTTTCGGGGTCTTGTACGCCATGTCACGTCTAGGGGGTACCTTGGGTCGTGACAAACTTGGTATTCAGAGCGCAAGGTTTTAGAAAGATCCTTGGATGTCTCATAAGCCGCGTCAAGTAGAGTTTTGTTCATGAGTGTGAAGCACGCCACATTTATGAATGAGAGGCTATAAGACGTTTAAGAAATTTCACTTCCTTCATTACTCTTTAGTCATGCCATAGAGTTTAACTCTATATGTCTCTCTCCTAATCCCTATCCTATGCGTTTCAGGATATGGCTACCCGAAGAGCTTATGCTAGAAAAAATATGGGAGAGAATGTGGATCAACAAGCTCCTCCTCAAGCTCCACAAGTTTCAGTCGACCCTTTGGCCGACAAGTATCTAATGCAGAGTTTAGAGCTGCTTTTCAAGTATTGGCTCAAGCCGTGACGACTCAAGCCAATAGAGAGGTTATGGCTCCCGTGAACCCAAATGTGGGTACGGCGGCATCTAGGGTAAGGGACTTCATAAGGATGAACCCTCTGGAATTTCATGGTTCTAAGGTGGAGGAAGATCCTCAAGAGTTCATCGATGAAGTGTACAAGGTATTGATGATCATGGGTGTGACACCGGAGGAAAAGGCGGAGTTGACCGCCTATCAACTCAAGGGTGTTGCTCAAGTTTGGTTCAACCAATGGAAGAGTGAGAGGGCGATTAATAAGGGTCCTCTTGATTGGGAGAAATTCAAGGTTACTTTCCTTGACAGGTTCTTTCCCCTTGAGATGAGGGAGGCAAGGGTGCTTGATTTTATCAACCTTCCTCAAGGAAGCATGAGTGTGAAAGGGTATGCTTTGAAGTTCACACAATTGTCCCGATATGCTCCTTCCATAGTTGCCGATCCTAGGGCAAGAATGAGTAAGTTTGTTACGGGAGTGTCCGAAATGGTGATTAAAGAGTGCCGCACCGCAATGCTTGTCAATGATATGGATATTTCTCACCTCATGGTGTATGCTCAACAAATAGAAGAGGAAAAGCTCAAGGAAAAGTCTAGAGAGACAAAAAGGGCTAGGACCGGTGATGGTAACTTTTCACATTCAAGGTCTGATGGACATGGTCATCCTAGATTTAGACAAAGGTTTTTCGGTCAAGGTTCTTCCAATGCTCCTCCCAAGTCCAACAAGGATAGGGTGAGCATGCCGATCATTTGAGGATTGTATTGCAAGTCCTCAAGGACCAACAACTCTTTGCAAAGTTTAGTAAATGTGAGTTTTGGCTAAGGTCAGTGACTTTTCTTGGTCACATTGTCTCCGGTAAAGGTATTGAGGTAGATCCTAAGAATACAGATGTGGTTAGAAATTGGCCTAGACCTCTATCACCTTGGATTTCATAGTTTCTTGGGTCTAGCTGATTATTATAGGAGATTTGTTGAAGGGTTTTCTTTGACTGCTTAGCCATTAACGGCTTTGACTCAAAAGAAGGTTAAGTTCACGTGGTCTGAAGCATGTGAGAAGAGTTTTCAAGAATTGAAAGATAGACTCACTTCGGCTCCGATATTGACACTACCGGAAGGGTCCGATGGTTTAGTGGTTTATTATTATGCCTTGAGAATTGGGCTAGGATGTGTTCTTATGCAAAACGAGAAACTCATTGCTTATACTTCAAGGCAACTTAAGGTACATGAAAAGAACTATCCTACTCATGATTTAGAATTAGCGGCTGTTGTGTTTGCTCTGAAGATTTGGAGGCATTATTTGTATGGAATACATGTTGACATCTTCACCGACCATAAGAGTTTGCAATATGTGTTTAAACAAAAAGATCTAAATCTTCGCCAAAGGAGGTGGCTTGAATTGTTAAAAGACTATGACATGAGTGTCCTCTATCACCCCGGCAAGGCTAATGTGGTGGCGGATGCTCTTAGTCGGCTATCTATGGGTAGTGTTGCTCATGTTGAGGATGGTAAGAAAGAGTTGGTTCGTGATGTTCATAGGTTGGCCCGATTGGGTGTTCGGTTGTTTGATTCCACTAAAGGTGGTGTTATGGTCCATAATGGTTCTGAGTCATCCTTTGTGCATGATGTGAAGCCTAAACAAGATCTTGATCCTAATTTTGTTGAGTTGAAGGAAGTGGTGCTCAAAAATTCCGTTGAGGCTTTCTCCCAAGGGGGAGATGGTGTGCTTTGGTATCAAGGTCGTTTGTGTGTTCCCAATGTAAATGAATTAAGAGGACAAATCTTATTGGAAGCCCATAGTTCTCGATATTCCATTCACCTGGGAGCTACCAAAATGTACCGTGATTTGTGGGAGATCTACTGGTGGAATGGGATGAAGAAGAATATTGCGAAGTTTGTGGCTAAATGTCCTAATTATCAACAAGTGAAAGTTGAGCACCAAAAACCGGGAGGTTTGACCCAAGATATTAGTATTCCTACTTGGAAGTGGGAAGATGTGAATATGGACTTCATTGTTGGTTTACCACGCACCCGACGACAATATGATTCAATTTGGGTTATTGTGGATCGTATGACAAAATCAGCCCATTTCATTCCCGTCAAAGTTTCTTATTCGGCGGAGGATAATGCTAAGTTGTACTTGAGAGAGATGGTTAGGTTGCATGGAGTGCCTTTATCCATTATCTCCGATCGTGGTGCACAATTTACTTCTCAATTTTGGAAATCTTTCCAAAAGGGTCTTGGTACTCGTGTTAAGCTTAGTACGACCTTTCATCCTCAAACCGATGGGCAAGCGGAGCATACTATCCAAACTTTGGAAGATATGTTGAGAGCCTTTGTAATTGATTTCAAGGGTAAGTGGGATGCTCATTTGTCTTTGATTGAGCTTGCTTATAATAATAGCTACCATTCTAGTATTGGCATGGCTCCGTTTGAGGCTCTCTATGGTAGGAGGTGTAGATCTCCTATAGGCTGGTTCGAAGTTGGCGAAGTTTCTTTGATAGGTCCCGAGTTAGTACATGAGGCTATGGAAAAAGTTTGACTTATTAGAGAAAGGTTGAAGTCCTATGTTGACGTTAGAAGGAGAGATTTAGAATTTGATGTTAATGACTGGGTTTACTTGAAAATTTCACCGATGAAGGGTGTAATGAGATTCAGAAAGAAAGGGAAGCTTAGTCCCCGTTATGTATGTAACACTCCAAGCTTCCAAAGGATTTTAAAATGTAGAACTCACCTGAAGACAGTGACCTACGGAGGCCACCTACGGGCCGTAGGTAGGAACCGTCAATGGAGCTGTGGAATTTCTGGATTTCCAAGTGTTTGAACTTTGACCTACGGAATAGCAGGACGGTTCGTAGTTCAGTTGACGGGCCGTAGATGGGTTTCGTAAATGCCTTCCAGATTTAGCCAAATTTTCAGCCCAAAATGAACTTTCTGAATAAATTGACGGAAGAGCAAGACGGTCCGTCAATTGATGTATGGACCGTAAATCCTGTCCGTCGATTGGCCCCGACAGTTTTTAATCAAGGGCTTTTTGGTCTTTTCCCTAATTGTTTACCTATTAAACTAAGTCAGTTATACCCTTAATCTAAGACCTGTAAATACTTTCTAAGCCTAATTCCTTTCATTCTAATTCATTCCAAAACTCTCCTCTCTCAAATATTTCTCCCTCTAAAAAGAAACTCTCTCAACTCTCAAGGAAGAAGAAGAAGCTTGAATCCTCCATTGAAGACCTTCAATCTTCTCCAATTTCTTGTGGATTGCTTTGAGGTATGATAGTGTTCACTATTAGGAGTCTTTTCCTCCAACGGGCCCTTCCTTTTTTCTTCATGATTTTCAAAGGTTTACTCTAACCCAATTGAATTAAGGTTTGTGATCAATCATTGTGGGTTCTTCAATTATGATTCCAATTATTTATTTTATGATTCCTAGTGCACGATTAGCGTGATAAAGTAACTTAGTGCATGAATTAGCGTGAATTACATGATTTGATGTAAAGATTGCATGAACCCCCATGATCCCAAGCTAATTCTCCCCAATTTGATAATCTATGCTTTGATTGTTAGGTTGAGTTATGATTTGATGAAGTTTATGAATTCTCTATGAAATCAAGCATAAATTATGAATGAATTGAGGATAATCTTATGAATTTAGCATGATCAAGTCAAAAGCATGATTTTCCTCTATTATGTGAGTTCCTTCAAGTATGGGTAAATTGTCTTAATTATGGTTTTCTAAGCATGAGCTTGCATCGAATTGCATGATATGAGTTGAACTTTCATGAACCCATATGAACTATGAAATATGAGCATGATGAATTAAGGTTGCTTTGAGAGTAAAGTACCAAAGTTATGATATGATGATGCTAAGGTTGAGTAGTAAAAGGTTTTCTTATGTAATTCTCCCACTATGATAAAAGAAGAACAAAGAGGTGATTACCCATGTTCTTAAGGAGCTATTCTAATTATGTAAGTTTAGACAAGGTCCATGAAAGATGAATATCTATAAGCATGATTTTAGCTTGAATTGGTAACCCTAGTTGTACCTTTTCATGTTTGATGATATAAATATGCTAATGACTAATCCGTAGCAATTATACTTAGCACCGAGTGGATATTGAGATGGAAGCCCTCCTGTTATTAGAGGCCGGGTCTTCTAGTGAAAGCTCTCCCGTTAGTAGAGGCCGGGTTTTCTAGATGGAGCTCTCCTGTTAGTTGAGGCCGAGTCTCCTAAATCAATCTCTATCCCATAAACTATGTTGCGACCATAGGATGTTGTCTTTAAGTAGACATTAGCTAGTGGATCCACATAAGTTAAGAAGTTCATGGTCTTACCTTGGCAAGTAGGACAGCCCTTTTCTATGTGGGGTAGACACCGGATTCCGTGTTGATAGCTCACATGGTCTTACATGTCGGTTAGGGCTTTTCCCCACAAGTTAATGAACAAGTGTTCTCATGATGAAGTAAAGAAAAGAAGAAAGATGATTTAGCTTGCTTTGGCCTTGATATATGCTTTATGTTTCATGTTTCTCATGTTTATTATGTTTTTAGCTTGGCCATCGCATGTCATGATTATGTCTCTCTCTCTAGCATGACTTATGTGTTTATGTGCATTGCTATCATACTTAGTACTTAATTGTGCTAACGCATACTCTTGCCTACATTAACTTCTTTGGTGTAGGACGTGGCGATTCACCTTCCACTCGTGGCTAGAGCTTGATCAGAGAGTTGATAGAAGACTTGGTGAGTCATCATCCATCCGAGGACCTCGCCTAGTTATTCTTATTTTCATGTCATTTATTTTCAGTTTTGGATTGTATTGGGCTGCGTCCCTATCACTTTTATTCGTATTCTATGATATTAGAAGGCTTTGAGACATGATTTGTAGACTTCCGTTGTTTTGAGTAAAGCTTTGATATAAAATGCTCTTTTGAACTCTTATTTCTCTATTATCTTGTATGCTATGTATGCTAAGGGCTTGTATGAGGCCTCTCGGGGTCTTGTATGCCGTGTTACATCTAGGGGCTACCCTGGATCGTGACAATGTAGGCCCATATCAGATTTTGAGACGTGTTGGTAAAGTTGCTTATGAACTTGATTTGCCTAACTATTTGGCATCGGTACATTCGGTTTTCCATGTCTCATTGTTTAAGAAATGTGTTGGCGACTGACGTCTATAGTTCCATTGGAGAATCTTGGCCTAAAGGATAGTCTTTCCTATGAAGAAGTTCCGGTTGAGATTTTAGACCGGCAAGTCCGAAAGTTAAGGAATAAAGAAATTGCTTCGGTGAAAGTTCTTTGGAGGAATCAATTAGTTGAGGGTGCTACTCGGGAGGCCGAGGCCGATATGATGTCCCGATATCCTTATCTCTTCCCCTCCGTTCCTACTCTAGCTTGAGGTATCTAGTTCCTCATGGTTCATTCTTTTGGTCTCATGTGTCTTAGATATTCTCATGATTCCTCATCTATGCATGTTCATGAAGAGTCTAAATTTTGAGAAAATGGGTTAACTTGATTGATTTCTCTATGATTATGTGCATTGGATATGAGTTGCATAAAACCTTCATGAAATGATGTGTTGAACATGCTTTAGCTTGGAGTTGATGTTTCCTCCTCGGATATGTGCATTTATGTGATTGCATTCTAGGTTGGGTTGTTAGTTCTTGTTTCTTACCCTCCTTATGATGTCTTGGTTCTCATTCGAGGACGAATGTTCCCAAGGGGGAGATAATGTAATACCCCGGATTCGAAAGAGTGGGAAAATTCCTGGTTTCTGGGTTACTGCCAGTAACGACGGAGGCCACCTACGGTACATCTGTTGACTTACGGCTGTACGTGGGAACCGTCAGTGGCAAGACCAAGTTTTCAAAAATCTCAAGTTTCAGAACCTTAATGACGGTCTGCCAGGACGGCCCGTCATTCTTTCAATGAGTCGTAGATAGGTCTCGTAGGTCTCCTCCAGACATAGTCAAATTTTTAGGCCATAAGTTCAGACCTACGGTTGTCATGTACGGTCCGTCGTTTGACCCACGAGCCGTACATAGAACGCGTCGTTGCAGGGTCCAAGTTGACAGTTTCTGAACCCAATGATGGTTGACCATCGACGGTCCGTGGATGGACCTACGGACCATAGGTCAGACTGTCGATGGGGCCTATCAATTATATTTTAAAGGGTCATTTGGTCTTTTCACCTAATGGACTATTTACTAATCTAAGTCGGTTCATACCTTCTCCTAACACTATATAAATCTATTCAATCCTAAAATCCACCTTTTCCAACAACTTTACAAAATTCCCCAAAACCCTCCTCTCTCAAATATTTCTCTCTCTAGAAGATAGAAGAAGAAGAAGGAGAAGGCAGCCTAGGGTTCAAGAAATCAAGCTTTCTTCATCAAATTGCTTAAGGAATTGAGACCCTAAGGTATGATAGTGTTCATCCATGAAGCCCTTTCCTCCATGGAATCCCTAAATTCTTCAATTTTCAAGTTAGAAGTTCTCAATTGAATTAGGGGTTTTCTTCCATGTTATGGGTTCTTTGTAATGTTGATATAGTTGATTGATTTAGGAACTATGAAGCATGAATTGAGATGAATTTCATGAATTTAGATTAATCCCCATGAACCCATGCAAATTTCCCAAATTTCGACATTATGCTTTTGTTGATGGGTTGAATTATAAAGTGATGAATTATGTGAAATCTCTATGAATCCATGCATGAATTATGATTCCTAAGCTAAGACTTTTCATTATAAGATTATGAATGACCTAATGATGGTTTTATGAAAGCAAGCATGTTCATTCAAAAACTGTGATTTTACTCTATTACGTGGGTTCCTTCAATTATGATCAAATTGACTTGTCTATGGCTTTCTAAGCATGGGTTTGCATTGAATTGCATGATTTAAGAGGAATTCTCATGAACCTATGTGAACTCTATGATTTGCAAGTTATGAGCATGATGTACTATGTAAAGTTGAAGTTTATGAACTTATGCATGTCTCATATAAAGTCAATGATGAATTAAGGGTACTTTGAGATTGAAGTACTAAAGTATATGATATGTTGATGATGTTGTTGAGTGTGAAAGGGGTTCTCACATATTACTCAACCTATGAATGTGAAAAGTTTTCTCACATGTGATAATTCCTAACTTGTTGAAAGGATTGCTCAACTAACCTTGAATTGATGATTAAGGAGCTATTCTAATAAAGGGACAAGAGGCGATCATCCATGTTCCCTAATGTAGACAAGAGGCGATCACCCAAGTCTAATAATTATTAACTGAATACTAATGATAGACAAGAGGCGACTACCCATGTCTACTTATGATTATTCAACTATGTCTAATCCGTAGGAATTATGTTTAGCACCGAGTGGACAAGTGGCGATTACCCATGTCCCATAAACTATGTGCCACCATAGGATGATGGTCTATGATAGACAGTAGCTAGTGGATCCACATAAGCTATATGTTAAGTAAAGGGTCCTACCTTGGCAAGTAGGATGGCCCTATCGGTGTGGGGTTATACACCGGATTCCTTGTTGATAGCTCACATGGTCTTATATGTCGGTTAAGGCTACTTCCCACAAACAATGAACTAAAAGTGTTGTTATGATGTTTCTCAAAGTGAAGTAAAGATGTTTAGCTTGCTTTGACCATGGTTTATGTTTTATGTTTCTAACCCTTATCATGTTTAGCTTGGTCATTGCATGTTATGAAAATGTCCCGTTTTAGCATGTTTTAAATGATTTCGTGCATTGCTATCATACTTGGTACTTGATTGTACTAACGCATACTCTTGCCTACATTGACTTGTTAATGTAGGGCGTGGCGATTCTCCATCCACTCGTGGCTAGAGCTTAGTAGAAGAATTGTGAAGACTTGGTGAGTCCTCATCCATTTGAGGACATAGCCTAGTTGTTCTTACTTTTATGTTCTTTCTTTTGACATTGTATTGGGTTACGTCCCAAACTTTATTTCTTTTCTTATGTTAGATTGGCTTTGAGAAATGAGATGTAGACTTCCGCTCTTTTTCTTAAAAGCTTTGATATGACATTGTCTTTTGAACTTTTAATCTCTATGATCTTGTATGTATGTATGCTAAATGGCTTGTATGAGGCCTTTCGGGGTTTTGTACTCCATTTCACGTCCAGGGGGTACCTTGGGTCATGACAAAAGGGTGGTTAAATCACATCTGGATAAAAGGGTTGTCTTTTAGGATTAGAATTTTTCTATGGAGAATTTGACAAAGGATAATAGCTATAGATAATAATCTTAACATAATGAAGATGAATATAGTATTCAAATCTCATTTTTGTAAAAACTACAATCAGGAGAAAAATGTCCTACCTCTTTTCAAACAGCTTTCATAGTCCAAAAGCTATAAAAGCAGTTTGCTTCCTGTGTAGATATCAATATTGAGGAGTTGCGCCAATAACAAATAATTCTTAGATGGTGGAATTTTTTAGATCCCACAAAACTGCATAACTTACTCAAAACAGTCCCAACAACTATAATATGAGAGTTATGAAAAAATAAATAAAAGGAGACATGAAAAATAATCACTTTTCATAGGATGTTTCATCAAATTCAATTGACCTTACACTAATTAATCAAAGTGAAATATCCTTGGATGGATTTTCTAAACGACGGAAAAGAAATAATGATTTTCCTACAAAGATACAAACCTAGGTTACACTACCACACGGTGAAATGAGAGCTTGTCATGACCCAAAATACACCCTAAACGTGAAATGACGTATAAGACCTCGAGAGGTCCTACACAAGTCACTTGACATACATATGCACAACATAATAGAGAAAAGCAAGAAATTTCATAAGAAGTAAAGAGTTCGACATTTAAAATGGAAGTCTAACATAGTCTTGACAAGCCATCTATTACATCAAAAGGAGTGGTCGGGTAGTAACCCTTACACCATGTACAACATCCGAAACATAAAAGACATAAGAAAACAATAAAGGCGACATCATCCTCGGAGTTTGAGGACTTACCAAGTCTTCAAATCTTTAAAGTGATCAACTAGCCACGAATGAAAAGAGAGGAGTTGTCACACCCTACATTAGTGAAACAATGTAGGCACAAGTATGCATTAGTACATAAAATGTACTAAGTATGAGGAAAATGCAATAAAACACGAAACATGATCATAAGGGGACATAATCGAAATATGCATGACCAAGCTAAACATAGTAAAATCATTTAAGAAGAATCATAAATCATGAACATGGTCAATTCATCTTGAAATCATAATGGAAGCTTCATAAAATATTTGTAAGTAACTTAGTTTATTTTGTTCGATATTAGTTTTAACCGATAATAGACCATGTGAGCTATAACATGGAATTCGATGTAACTCCCACATCGAGAAGGGAGAGTCTACTTGCCAAGGTAGAACTCCGTAACATATCATGTGTTATATGTGGATCCACTAGCTAGGCCATTTAAGACAATCCTACGGGGGCACATAGTTTGGAACTAGAGGTTGCTACTAGAGACTACCCTATTTGAGCCTCCACCTCAAAATTCTCTCGGTGCTAAGTTAAATCCCAACGGAATAGTCATTTTCATAAAGTTATCATCATACATGGAAAAGTACAATTCAAATACCAATCCAAGCTTAAACATCACAGAGTAGGTCATTAAATCTTAAATCAAGTCTAAGTGAGAAAACCTTTCACCAAGCCATGATCCCTTAATATGTGAGAAAATCCTTTCACAATTTCATTGATGCTCATCTTAAAGTAACCGAGATCACAAAACCTTTCTTTTCATAAATCATGCATAACTTCATAAAACATCATTCATAGGTTTAAGCTTCTTCATAAATTCTTGTAAACTAGGGTTCATAGTCAAAATCATGATCAATGCATGGATTCATATGGAATTGATTGGAAAACATGTAATTGAATCTAAGTAATCATAATATGATCAAAATCAAACTCTTTTAAATCCATACAAATAGAACTCATGAGGAATTGAATGAAAACCTAACCAATTTAGGGAAATTGAATCGGAGAATTTAGAAAAAAAACCTTGGGGCTCAATGGGTGAATGGAACCCATTGATGAAGCCCTGCACACATTGATATTCAAAGCCCAAAAGCTATGGAATAAGAAGGGACTTGAAGCTTGAACCCTAGATTTCTCCCTTGAAGCTTGAGAGGATTTGGAGGGGATGAATTTGAATGTGATTTGGGGATTTGAAAGAATGAGAGAGTTTGGGTAGATTTAGGGGTTGAAAGGTAGTTATAGGACTTAGAATTAGGGGTAAAACGACGTAGTATAGGTATTAGGTGCATAGAAAAAGACCCAAATACCTTTAAAAATAACTGCAGGATGGTTCCTACGGTTGTGACCTATGGTCTATAGAAATTTCTACAGTCCGTCCTGGTCAATCGTGGAACTAACTTTAGAAACTCAAATTTCACCTTACTTTCCACAAGACCTTTCTACGGCCCGTCGAATTTTCTACGGTCCGTCGAATTTTCTACGATCTGTAGACCCCATCCGTAGACCCCAACTTTAGGTTCAAAATTTAACTAAGTCTCTCGAAACCAATTCACTTGAGTGAGACAGAGGAGAGTGGAATTTCGTGTGTAGGGGTGAAATCCGGAGAGTAGACCCCATCCGTAGACCCCAACTTTAGGTTCAAAATTTAACTAAGTCTGAAAACCCTTCTACGAGACCCATCTACGACTCGTCATCTTTCCTACGGTTCGTCCTAATCATTCGTAGGTCAAACTTTAGAAACTTGATTTTCCAAAACTCAATCCAACCTTCTACGATTGCCTTTCTACGGCCCGTAGGACTTCCTACGATCCGTAGATTGAACTCATAGTTCACTATCTCAAGCAAATTTATGTATTTTTCTTTCCATTTCAACTATCCAACTTTCGAGGTGTTACATAGCTACTAGGAAATGAATAGATTAAATGCAATATCGATGGGAACAACAAAGAAAATTCAGAACAATGTTCATATGAATTTTATTTTAGAGATAGTTATGCTAATCTCCTATTATAGAGGCACAAGAAAAAAGAATAACTATCTTACAATGGTGAATGAACAACTCTATTTATAGGTTGAGAAATCACCCCAAAAGGCACCATATTAAGTGTCATAATAAATAGATACATTCTTATCCAAAATGGTTCATAAAACCTAAGGGATATACATACATGAATATAAGTAAGTTCATCTATTGAGAATATGGACAATCCACTAATTCAATAAATTTATAACAAAATTAATAATGGTCAAAATTGAAACGAGTCGATTCATGCACATTTCTACTATCCATTACCCAATTTTAAAGTATGAACACTTAAGCATATTGCACAAAACACATTTTGCATATCCTTAACCGTACACTTCTTACATTCTTAGTAATTTGCATTAGGTTTGATTTGTGTTATAAAAAACTTCATAAATTGCGTCTAGTTATTCGAAAAAGTTAAAGAAGGTGTCAACAATTAGAGGAGAATTGTTAAAGATTTGCGTAAATGTTGTGGGAGTCAATTCCTTAGGTGTACAAAGATTTGTAACCTTAAAATTGCTCGAGTTATAGTAAAGAGTTAAGAAAATTCTAGTAGAAATAAGTTATGATTTTTCCTTTCGTTCTTTAAGGAATTTTTTATGTCAAAATTCTTATATTGACTTATTATTCCACAATTTTCCTCAGAAAATAACTACAAAAAACCTAGTTCTTCTAATTTACACGTGGCACCAAAATAACAATAAGAATTGAAAAGCTACATGAGAGAGCTATTTTCTCACCCAATTCCAAAGTACAAACGACTAAGCATAGTGCACAAACACACACTTCTCATATCCTTGCTGTTTTTGTGTGTGTGTGTGTGTGTGTTTTTTTTTTAAGTGCAGAATTTTCTTACAATACGACTAGGCATTTCCCTGCATTTACACCTCAACAGGACAACACCAGTTACACCACCCAACCCCGCCTTGTTCCCCATCTCCGATCATCTCTGCAAATCTGAGAGCTACATGAAAAAATGTCACACGGAGACACTATACCTCTTCACTCCACATCCCAATCCGACATTGATGAAATCGAAAACCTCATCTATTCCAATCCTTCTAATGTCCTTCCAGCACGCCCTCCTTCTCCTCCTCGTGCTGCTATCCCTGTTTCATCTTCTCCCTTTATGCCTTCCAATCTCCGTCCACCACCTCCCCCTACAGCTACCACAACCACCAATCACAAAGCTACACCTGTCCCTTCCATTCCATCTCCACCACCCCTACCTTCATCGGGACAGTCGAATATAGCTGCTACCGGATTCGGATCGCCGCCCAATACCCTTACGGAACCCGTTTGGGATACCGTCAAAAGAGATCTGTCCAGAATTGTTAGTAATTTGAAGCTGGTGGTTTTCCCTAATCCTTACAGAGAAGATCCTGGCAAAGCGCTTCGTGATTGGGATCTGTGGGGACCTTTCTTCTTCATTGTTTTCCTTGGTCTCACTTTGTCATGGTCTGCTTCTGTTAAGAAGGTAACTACCACTACATTGTCAAATTTTTGTGTTATTCTAATTAACTCTGGGATAAGGGGTACCAGTACACTCAAATTAGATCAAATTATAGCTGAATAGAAAGGATAATGCTTTGGAAATTACAAGTGCCACAGGAACAAATGAACGAACAAGAGTTTTATATATTGGCAAACAGCTCGTTCAAAACTTACATAGGTCAAAAGGATAACTTTTCATACCACCAAACAAAAGGGTTATGGTGTTTGTTTCAATATCAGGTGCATAAATTCTTCCAAGGAAAAACGAGAAATCTGTGATTCTTTTTCTCTTCCGATATAATGTTGTAGATAAATTGTTTATGAAATGGACTTTGGACCTAACACAACTCCAAAAGTTAGCTCATGAGGGAAGGACTGTCCCATGCAGGAGATAACAACCCATTTTCTTTATCAATAGGTGAGTGGTGACTAGTAACACTCCCTCGCTAGCCTAAGATTGGACATCTATGGCATGGAAAACATAACATGATGGCCTAGTAATGGGTAAACCAAGAATGAGGATGAGTCTAGCTTTAATACCATGTGAAGAAATGAATCTTCAGCCTAATCCAACCCAAAAGCTAGCTTATGAGGGATGATTGCCTATGACCTATAAGGAGAGCACAACCTATTCCCTCAATCAATATAGGACTTAATAGTTAACACTCCCTCGTATGAAGAGGACTGGACAATTGGAGCGTGTATAACATAACACAGGGCACCAACATTGAGAAGCACACCAACATGTATTGATGAGTTTGGCTCTGATACCATGATAAGACATGAACCATGAGCTATAATTTTCTTCCCTTTCTTGTTGTATAGTATTGGAATATAATGAGCCTGAATGAATCGGAATCGACATAAGCAGATTCATTCAGCCAGCCCATCTAGTCTGGGATTTGAGGGATAGCTGTTTTTACAAAAAAACCAACAACTTTATTTGTAGTTCCTTGCATGTCCTCTCTTGGTCCAGTTCTCTTTTCTTCTATCTCCACCTCTTTAATTTGCTTGCTTCTAAACTGGCTCTCCATTCACCATAAATCTCAACGATTTGATTTCTTTTTCGGTTCCTCATCTAGATCCAGCCCAAAAGAGAACTCTTGGAATTGCTTAAGTTTTCTACTTTTTGCTATCTAGCTATCTATTTTTTTATTACCGTTCAGATTGTAATCATGTTTGCGGTCCTACTCAGTACTCATTCCCTTTATAAGTTGATGTCTTCTTGTGGACATGTCCTATAGGCTTGCTAGGGTATAGTTGGCTTGCTTTAAAAATGACTATAAAAACAACACAGTTGAATGGGTGCAAATTGTTCTATTTAGTTTTTGCACGGAAGTCCAACATGCCTAGAGTTTATATTCTCTTTGGCTATTGCCTTTGTTTTATTATCACAAGGTCGCAAACTATAAATAAATCATAAACACAAAAATGTTCACAACCAAAATGAATGTTTAAATCACTGGATCCAAACCAAAAGTATAAACAAGAGACAAAGCTAAGCCCTTTATCATCTTATTAAGGACCTTATGATGTCTATAACAGAAACAAGATCATCTATATACTCTAATTTACACCAATATCAGGTGCATAAATTCTTCTTAGGAAAAACAAGAAATTTGTGATTCTTTTTCTCTTCCGATATAATCTTGTATAGAAATTGTTCATGAAATGAACTTTGGACCTAACACAACCCAAAAGTTAGTTCATGAGGGAAGGACTGACCAAGACCATATAAGAGATAACAACCCATTTTCTTTATCAATAGGTGACAGTAACACTCCCTTGCTAGCCTAAGATTGGACATCTATGGAATGTAAAACATAACATGATGGCCCAGTATTGGGTAAACCAAGAATGAGGATGAGTCTAGCTCTAATTCCATGTGAAGAAATGGATCTTCAGCCTAATCCAACCCAAAAGCTAGCTTATGAGGGATGATTGCCTATGACCAAATAAGGAGAGCACAACCTATTCCCTCAATCAATATAGGACTTAATAGTTAACGCTCCCTCGTATGATGGACAATTGTGCATGTAGGAAGTAACCTAAGTTGCTTGGACTCTGTGTGGGTGTCCGATACGGGTGCGGATCCTTCATGATCTAATTTTTAAGATTCGGGGATATGGATCCATGTATGGATACAGGTGCGGAGATTCGCCTAAAAATAATTAAAATATCTAAAAATAGAGTTATAAAACCTAAATTATGAGATATTATGTGAACTTGAGGAGAATCCTCGAAGGAGATTAAAGGAAAAGGAGTGACATAGAAATTTCTACGTAAAAGGTATTCCATTTTCTTCAATTTCACCTTAGCTTTTGTATTGATTAAAAAAATCATTAGAACTGTCCAGAGTTTTGCATCGATTTTGGTCAAAGTACCCAAAATCGGTTGACCAAATTGGACACGGATCCCGCACCCACACCCATGGTGTGTCGACATGGGTGCGGCACCAAAAGTGAAGAGTCCGAGCAACTTAGGAAGTAACTAAATTTGACTAGCCCCATCCCTATGACATGTTAAATATCTGAAGCCTGCCTCCATAGCTAAAATGCCACATCTCCAAATGTTCTTTAACACTTCTGTATACCACCTTGACAAGAACCTACTCATTGAATAAATGAATGCCAGCTGTCTTCATTTTACTTGCAGAGGGGCTAGCTAGGGAAAAGCGAGGCCTATGTGATGCTCTCTCTCTTCTTTGTATTCTTCTAGGAGAAATTCGTGAGAGAGAATTATTAGTCATGTCAAATAGAAGTCTAATAAGAGGAACTCAGTTGAAAATAACTATTATTTTGAGGCATTACAGACTAATGTATTAGCTAATTCCTGTTTAATAAGCTGAAGAAATGCACAGATGCCTTAGTTGACTTTCTTAATGCCTTACATACGTTGTAAAACTCCTCTTTTTGGATGTACACCTTCAAATAACTCACTTTACATTTCGAAGGAAAAAAAAAGCTGACGAAATGCACGAGCAGAGTAAATTTTCAGTTATGAACTGCCTGCACGAGAACAAACCAATTATTAACCTCAAAGGAATCGTTGAAATATTTGCTTATCGACCATCAAAATTGTCAACAACAAATTAAAACGATATAACATAACTTCTTATATCATTTCTCCTGCTAAAAGCCTGCCCTATCACCAGCCTTATAAGAAATGTAGTAGTAAAGACATACTTTGACATTGTCAGCTTTTGGATAAATGTGTCCCTACAGCTTTGCATCTCCTTGATTGATTACTTATAAAATTTCTGATTCTATGATCCAAAATAAAGAAAGGAGCATATGAGCATATTGTGTTGGTGTGCTTGGATCTATAGTTTGGATAAATAAGTTGCACTCTTACCACTAGACCGAAGTCTCGAGAGCAAGATGTGTAGACTATTTATTAAATCCTTAGCCTAGAAGTGGAGCAAGTAATATGCTCCTAACTCTATCTAGGTCTAATTATTGGGCAAAACTAGTTAATGCATCTAGTGAGGAATTTTTTGAAATTAGGATGTTATACAAGAGTTTCTTTACCTTTTAAGAGAGAGAGAGAGATCTTTTGTTGTTGTTGTTTCCCTCTCATGTTCCAACTCTCATTTGTTGTATTGTGGGTCTCTACTTTCTACCTGAATTTTCAGTAATTTGATTTCTGGCTGTTTCATCATCTAAGTCCAGCCCAAGTGAAAACTCCTTGGAATTGCCTATATTTTCAACTTCTGCTATCTTTTTTTTTTGAAATTTCTTTGCCAATTAATTTTCAACTTCTACTATCTAGCTTTCTATTTGCCACTATAGATCACACTGTACTCATATTGATGGTCTCAGGCAGAAAGATGGGTGAATCTTTTTCTGCTGAGCAACTGAAACTAGTCATCCTCTTCAAAATCAGATGTCTTTTTGTGGACATGTCCCATGAACTTGATAGGATGTCTTGATTATAGTTGCTTGGTTAATTAATAATAACACAAATTGAGCGGGCAGAAATGGTTATATGTTTACTTTGTGCACTGAATTCCACCTTGCCTTGAATTTGTGACGAGCCACTTGTACCACTCTAAATCTCTAATGCAACTTCGACATGTCATCTCATGGTGCACGATTAAATAACCGGGAGTAGAAACAGATGACCACCCAATAACAGATGCTCATAGAGCAGAAGTTACAAGAACGATCATGGCCTTTGGATAGCTTGATTAAATGATAAAAATCAGAGAAATCAGATATTTGGTGTTGAGAAGAAGGTATAGAAGAAGCTGAACAGTTTGTACATTTTCTAGGTTCTTTGCAAGTATTTTAGCATTCTTGTTGTTTTGGGCCCAGAAGTTCTTTTTGGAGGTCTCCAGCATATCCCTAATGCTGAGGAATACAACATCACCATTTCCAAAAATAAGAAGAGAAATCAAATATTTAATAGTTAAAAATTTAGAAGCACAAGTGTGGTGGAAGAGAATATGCAACAATGGAGGGGAAATTAAGTATACACCAAATTTTCACAAAGGTGCAAATAACATCTAGTTTTAGAATCAATTTTCCTCCTAGTAAAACAGTTAAAGCTAGTAATATATGATGAAACTCAAGCTTCATGGATACTTTATAGACTTCCCAAAAACTAGCTTTCTAAAACTAAGACTTGCAGGGAGATTCACCTAACCAACCAGAAAAACATCAGTGCATATTTCACTAATGGAAAAACATCAATCAAGGAACACGTTACAATCTTCTGGAGAACATGTGAAAATCATCAAAATTCTCTTAACTAATTGACTCTAAACTCCTGAAGAAATCAATGACAGTAATGCTTTGCGGGCATATAACTCTACTTTGTTACTACTCTGTTGTTAACTACTCTTGGAGCAACTCCAATCAAGAGTATGGGCTTCTTATTTTTTTCTTTCATCGCTTAAAACAATCACAAACAAGTATAGTTGTTGCAAAACCCTTGACTGCTGACTTTTTGCTTTCCTAAAGGCACTTCAGGTTCTCATCCCTGCAAAGTGATCTCCAACTGTGATGTGCAGTCCCTGTCAAAGTCTCCATATGATAATATGGTTCAATTAGTAAACTTAGTTCATTTTGGTTTTGAACACATGAGCTTGGTTCTGACAGCGTTTTTTCTCCAGCTAATTCAATTGGGCTCTCTTTGTGGCACTCAAACCACTAGCTTGGTTGTCCATTTCGACATCGTTATTTTTTGGGCCGCCTGATCCATTTACAAGTCTGAAGAGTATAGAGTGCTTAAACATTAATAGTCTTGCAGTAGGAACAGCAAAGGTAAACATGCGGGTCGGATCTCATATAGTAAGAACTCCTTTATTATGTGGAGGAGAACCTGGAACTATTTGTCAAAAGGAGAAAAAAGGAACAGAAAGAACCTTGAACTAATTTGGTTCATTACTGACAAGATTTATTTGGATAGAGGCCCTACAGGCCAAAGAGAAATCTGCACTTTAGAGTGGGCATATCAGGGAGAAAACTTCCCTACAGGCCAAAGAGAAATCTGCACTTTAGAGTGGGCATATCAGGGAGAAAACTTGAGTCCTAAACACAAAATTGTGCAGTTTTTGTGCCGCCCAATGTGGACAAATCTTCTTCATGTCTAAACAAACCTTCAGTTGTTTTTGCCTTTTTGTTGCTGCTATTACATGTTGTCTCTTATCGGACTTTCTGTGGACCCAAGGACAAACCATGAAGAGGTTGTATACTTAAGTTATTTGCAAACACATTAAATGAGATAAATAATCTCATCATTTTGTAGACTATTGAAACCTGGTCAGGCTGAATCTTGCCCAAACATGACACATTGTTCTTGTTCATGAACCAAGTCTATGCACACATGCTCTATTTTTTTGAGTTCTTTTATACTTAATGTAGTTGCCTATGGTTGTGTAGTCGATTCACAGACTCACATTAATGCAGGTTGACTCCTGACTAATGGATTCATTTTTCTTTCTTATTTCTTTAAATTTTCTTCCAGTCCGAGGTTTTTGCTGTTGCATTTGCTCTGCTGGCTGCCGGTGCTGTCATTCTGACACTGAATGTCTTGTTACTGGTAATGACACTTTCTCACCCTATCACTCTAAAAGAATAAGGGTAAAACAAGAATAACAAAAGGTAAAAAACACTCTAATGATGGATATGTTTAATGATTTTTAAGCAGTAAGTAGACATGATAAATATGCTACGAGATATGAGATTGAATGGATAGGAGAAAGGACAGCTAATTAGTGCATATATATATCCAAGGAACACAGTCTATAGGCACTTGTCCAGAAAAGTTAAACCATTCTAGCAGCACTAGGAACTAGCACGTTTCGTTTTTGCAGTTCTGAAGGATATCAAGTTACGGAATTTATGTAAACAATGATACTACTTTAGATGGATTAATGATTTTGACGTGCAGGGCGGTCATATAATCTTCTTCCAAAGTCTTAGTCTGCTGGGTTACTGTCTATTCCCACTTGATGTTGGTGCCTTCATTTGCATGCTAAAGGACAACGTGATATTGAAGGTGGTTGTAGTATGTGTTGCACTAGCTTGGAGCTCTTGGGCGGCATACCCCTTCATGAGTACAGCTGTTAACCCTAGGAGAAAAGCCCTTGCCCTGTATCCTGTAGTACTCATGTATGTATCTGTTGGATTTCTCATTATTGCCATTGATTGATGTTAGTCGTGCCTACTATATGAATGAAAGATGTATGAAGCCGATACAAAACATTGAAGTAGGGATATAACTTGTTGGATATTTTGATTACCTCATGAAAATTTGTTGATAATACTGGTTCTACCTCTGATATCTCACATTTTGTACTGCTTTCTGAGAGATGTTATATATATCCAGTTATGTCTGGTGTTATCTTGTAAGCATGAATTACCGTTTTCACTGTAAACGAGATCTGTCAATGGTATGCCTCGATAAAGAAATGTATTAATAGTCTCTTTATTTCATCACGCCAATGCCTCTGAGCACTATGACCAATGTACTTGTGCCACTACTCGTTTGTGCAATGTGTCAATATGTTGTTTCCACAACTATATGAGTTATTTAAATAAAAGTGATTTGATTTTGTGTCAAGTAAATTATATAATCCTTAATGTGAATTTATTAGATGAGAGTTAGTATCTCAAATTCTTGTTAATTGATCTTTCCAACTACAAGTTTTCTTTTCCTAGCTTAACTTGAAGTGTAAGCGAGTCCTAAGGTTAGAGAATCCCTTTGGAAACATTCACGAGCAAGATTAATTAAAGAAATCAAAAACTCACTTAATAATGAATAAGAATCATGCATGCATAAGCATAACAAGAGTTGTAATCAAAAGACTTCATATATAATTACCCCCTCTAATGATAATACTATTTCGAAATAGACAATCTAACTGAGTTACTATGAGTTTTGGGAGAATCAATTAGGGGTGACAAAAAGGTTTTAAAATATAAAAAAAGTGACTCACGTTTTAAGAATTGAGTGTAGGTGACAAGTTTATGATTAGGATTTAATGATATTAGACCATTTTAAAATAAGTCCTCAAGTTTTTTAATTTACACTTTCAACCTTAAAAATAAAACTCTAATTTTTCTAATTGTGGAATAAGAACCCACCTCTCTTTCTTCTTCTTCCTCTTCTTCTTCTTCTTCTTCTTCTTCTTCCCTAATTTTTCTAATTGTGGAAGAAGAACCCACCTCTCTTTCTTCTTCTTCTTCTTCTCCTCCTCCTCGTCTTCTTCTTCTCCTCCTCCTCCTCTTCTTCTTCTTCTTCTTTCACTTGTGTTTCTCATGTTGGCGTTGATATTGGTTTTGAAATGGAAGCTGAATTGTTTTTTCAAAAATTTGAGAGGAAAAAATAATATATTTTCTCAATTTCTGAACTAACTCTTTCAGTAGTTGCTGCATTTATTTCAACAATTGCTACAACATATTCAGCTGATGAAACATATGCAGTAGTTGTTGAATAATCAATAGCAACTATTACACATGTTGCTTCAACTAATGAAGTAGTTGCTGGATAAAATATAACAGTTGTTGCATTTTAATTTTAAATCATGACTAATTTTGATTTTCAAATTATATTATCTTCAGGTATCTTTAACATCATTAGTGGGGGACAAAATAACATTTGTGGTTGATTGTCATAGTGAATGGGTTGAGTTTAATAATCATATTATTTGGTTTTGGGAGGGTAAACAATCGATCGAGACGATAGCAATGACAGTGCATCGAGATGTCTCATATGATGATTTTTTGAATGAAATCATTACTTAATGTGAATTAGGTTGTGAGTTGTCAGATATTGTCATCACTTACATACACAGTTGTGGTGAAAAGAAGAGAGCTGCTCCTTTTAGGATTAAAAATCAAGCTAGTTTGCGTACTTATTTGGAAGATGAAGCTACATCCATTTTAAGGGTAAGCATGGTTGAAAGAGTGGTAGAAAATCACAATACATCTCAAAATCGACTAGTGTTAAATGATGAATATTCGTAAATAAATGAAGGTGAACAGACTGCACCTACTCCTGAAGTTGCCTTTAATATGCCGATAACACAATCTATATAGTTGAATCGTGTTTAAGATGACGAAACATATTTTTACAATGGTATGTCATACAAAAATAAGCAAAGTCTAGATATTGCATTGAAAACTGCTAGCGTGAAGAAAGATTTCAAATCTAAAAAGATGATAAACTCGTGTTTGGTGTATAGTGTCAAGTGTGTACATCCGTAATGCAAGTGGTGATTGAGAGCTGTAAAGCTTAAAAGTTATGAAAGGTTTTACATTAGAAAATATGAAAAGTTTCACACAAGTGGTTCTCAACATCTTATGAGCCATAATCCACACGCTACATCAAAAGTCATTGGTGCATACTTCAAAGATAAGTTTCCCGAGGGTAAAGGCCCTTCTACAAAAGATATGAAGACTTCAATCCGTGTAGAATTGGGCTGCAAAGTCAGTTATTGAAAAGTTTAGAAGGGAAGCGAGATTGCAAAGTCTTTGATAAGGGGAACACATTAGCAAGGATATGCAGTCCTTGATGCATATCATTATATGCTTAGCACAGTAAATTCAAAAGCTAAGACAACATTGAAGCTTGATGAAAATGGTAAGTTCAAGTATTTTTTTGGTGGCTATACGGGCTTGAATTCTTGCTTTTAGGCATATGAGAAAAGTCATAGTTGTCGATGGAACATTTTTAAAGGGCAAGTACGGTGGAGTGTTATTATCTGCTATTGCACAGGATGCAGAGAAACATATCTTTTCAGTAGCTTTTTGTGTTGTTAATTTTGAGTGTGACGCCTCATATTAGTACTTTTTTGAGCAAATGAGCAGCTTTGTAGATGATACCCCTGAAATGTGCATAATTTCCGATCGACATTCGAGTATTAAATAAATGGTTTCAATTGTCTACCCTTCAGCTCATTATGGATGTTGCATGTGGCACCTCGGAGAAAATATTTAAAATAATTTTCACAATGGAAAAATTGTCTACCACTTTTACAAAGCATCACAAGCATATAGCGAAGAGGAGTTTAATGATCACTTCAAACAAATCAGAGATATGATTTTAGGGGCCGCCGCACATCTTGAACATGTTGAATTTCATAGATGGAGCAAGGCATTCTTTTCGGGAAAGAGGTATACTTTGTGTTATTATTTTTATATATCTGTAGAGCTTGACATATTTGAGGTACAATAATTTCTAGCAACTGCTATATTTATTGCATCTGTAGCAGTAACTGTAAAATTTGTTGTAGTAACTGATGAAGCAAATACAAATTTAAATATCTTTAAATTATTAAAACTATTTATTTTTCATTTTTCACATTTAATATCATGACATCAAACATTGATGAGTCGATTAACGCACTGTTTGTTGACGAAAGAGAATTTCTCATTTCTGCTCCATTTGATGAAATAAACAAGAAGTTTGTAGAAAAATTTCATCAAAGACGTATAGAGTTTCTCAATGTGCCAACTATCTTTAATCCTTCGATAGAAGATGCCGTTGCAGAAAGTATTAATATAGGAAACAAGTTATTGGCTCATCAAACTGCTAACTACAAATATTTTGTCTTCGGTCATGATGTAGTTGCAACGATCGATTTGCATTGTAAATCTTGTACTTGTAGAATCTTTGATCTTGACAAGATCCACATGCTAGGACAACACTCCACTCTCAATATGGTGAAGGCTATGGAAGACATATTTATGAATATTCTTCTCCATATTATAAGGTAGAGACATTCCTTTTTGCATACTTGGAGGAAATTAAATTCGTTCCAGCTAAAGAGTCATGGGAAATTCCAATGAAAAATTTGGAGAGGAAAATACTTCCTCCATATGTTGAGCCTTAAAAGTTGGGAAGAAAGGCAAAGAAGAGGCGGATAGGTATCAGAGAATCATTTTCAACAAAAAAAATAAATATTCCCTATGCAAAAGGGTTGGGTACAAAAGAACTACATGCTCAGAGAGAAATACTCCATAAAAATAAATGTTGTTTGTGAACTTTGTTTCATTTTTCTTTCTAAACTTATCGTTGTTGTTGTTGCTTGGATACTTTTGTTATTGAATGCTTTTGTTATAAAAAATTTGCATATTAAATTATTGTAGCAGTTTACAGCAATTACAGCAGTTTACAACAATTGATATAAAAATTATAGCAACTGCTAGTAGAGTTACATCCTGAGTTTAGCGTAAAATAAATTAATACCATCTAACTAATAATTAATTTACTATAACAATTAACTAAAAAATTAGCAATTGCTAGACAACTCACAACTCGCTAAATTGATAAATAAAATTCAGCAAATAACGAACTTGGTGATATATATTACAACAATTTCTACAAGAGTCTCATCAAGTAGATAACTTGCTGATATATTTTACAGCAATTGTTATAGTAGGACCAGCAAGTAGAGAACTTGCTGAAGTATTTTACCGCAATTACTATAGTAATCCCAACAAGTAGCTGGAACAAGGATATCAAACTTCTTAATTGGATTATTGATTAGAAATGAATTTTCTAACATTTGACTACGTACCATTGAATGATTTAGTCGCACACTTGAAAGATAGCCCATAAAGTCACGAAAATGGTTGTATAATTGGTTTATATCGATCCTTCCTTTGTGAAAGTACATAGAAAAATGACACTGCCAAAAATTGACAAGGTAAAATTTTCATTTATTCATCAAAAGAAATGTCCCTTTTGAAGTCAGAATTGATTTTCCTTCATACCTAACATAATGCATGAAAGGATCCTTGAATAACCATAGGGTAACCTGAGAATTCTTAGCAAAGACTTCTACAAGACGTTCTATTTTTACTAAGCTTTATATTGATTCAAAGCCAATCGTGACTGATAGGAAATTTGACTACACAACGAGTAGGGATTAGATACCCCAATAGTCCTAGTCGTAAACGATGGATACTAGGCGCTTGTAACACCCCAGAAATTTCTAAATTAAGACCCAAACCATTCTTGAATTTGCGTATAAGGTCATACCGAGTGATTCTTAATTGTTCTTAGGTGTTAAGGTCAATTCTTTAGTGTGGGAATGATTTTTGATATGACTTAAGGTCACAAGAACCCCCTAGCACAAAGTTGAGTTGAAAGCTTCATTATCGATTAAGTTTTGACATAAGATTTTACTTAGGTCAACTTCAAACAACCATATCTCTCAGCTCATAAAGAATTAGGTGTCCCATCACCTATCACATTAAAGGTCTATGAATCCTCTTTCCAATGCCACCAAGTTTACCTCAATTTGAGTTCGAAGTAAAAAGTTATGCCCATTTTAGTGAAGCCCTGCCAGGCAGTCATAGAACTACGACTTGACCTACGAATGATAGATTGTTTGACGAACTGTAGATTGATTTCTTTTAGAAACTTCCTGCACACGTCCTAGGGTTATTTTGGTCCTTTTTCAAGATTTTTAACCCTATTCTAAGTCATTTTTTAGTGTTTTAACGGTGTGTATCATTCAAGTAACAAGTTTTCCTCTCAAAATCATTAATCTAAACCTTCAAGTATCTAGAATTTCTCTTAAAACTCACCTAGGGTTCCTCTTCTCCATCAAGAACCCTAAAACTTTCATGCCAAAAATTCAAGATACTAAGAGAATCCTTTCAGCCAATATTTTCCCAAGTTCTTCCACTCTACAAACTTCATAAAATAGTTTCTTTTCTCGAGATCAAGCACCAAGATTCCAAGATCAAATGTTTCCTTCAAGAAAGTTAATGTTCTTCCTCGGGCTCAAGGAAAATCAAGTCTCCATCAAAGTTTTTAGTTTAATAGCTTCGTAATCAGGTATGTAAGGCTATCATAGTGTTGGATCAGTTCGTCCTCACGCCCTACATTTATTTTCAAATCAGTAAAAGAGTAATCTAGGTTCTATCCTTAGATTTGAGTATTTTTGAGATAAGTTGATGTTGAGTTTTGAGTTCCTAATTCATTTTGAAATTCTATTCCTAATTATTGAATTGCTATATGTTATGCATTGAAATTCTTAAGTTGATTCGTTCATGTCTATAGTTCAGCATGAACCTATAAATAGAGTATTCATGAGATGAGTAGTTTCATTGAGTTTGCGAGTTCTTGAGTTCTGAGTATTGAGTTTTTCTACATTGTTATTGAGATCCTTGAGTTAAGTTGTTCATGTCTATATTTCAGCATGAACCCTATTTTTAGTTATGAATTTTGAGAATCTTTTTAAACAAAACATAATTGTTTTAAATTGAGTTTTGAGAAAGTAAAGAGGAGTTTGAGAAAGAGTTTTAACCAAGAGTTGAGCAAGAGTATAAGGGAACTAAGTAGTCCCAAATATATCATTTTGTTACATTGAGAAGAGAACTATAATTCATGATTAGTATGACTATGTCATAAGTGTGTATGCAATATGACATCTAGATATGCTATCAATGTTTATGCAGTATGACTTCCCGAGTCATCAATGATCAGATCACAATAAATATTTGTTTTAAACTGTTATTTTTTTAAAAGTAAAGCAGAGTTTGAGCAGAGTCTAATTAGAGAGAATTTTTGAGTAAAGCTTAAGGGAACTAATTGATTCCCAAATGTATAACTTTTACATTGAGAATGAGACTTTAATTTCTAGATGAGTTTATGAGTTCAGAGATACTTCAGAGCAGTTACCTCTTTTAAGAGGTTATTTTGAGTAATTACCTCAAATAGGGAAAGAGTATGTTTTATACATTTTAGCATGAGTATATTATTAGGAGTAGTATTGAGCACTGATATGGGGATGAGTTCAGACAACTCAAAATCCTTATAAACCATGTCTGCCAATATGGGTAAAGGATCATACTTTTTAGATGAATCCTTATTGCTTAGTGGATCCACTTAGTTGAGGTGTTCTATACCCCGACAAGGTATAAGACAGTTCTGGCAGCGTGGGGTAGATGTTGTATCATCACGTAGCTCATAGTGATGGTTGTCGATTAGAGAAACTCTCTAATAGAGTAAAGAGTACTTTCATTGTATTTTCACATACAATTTTCTTTGAGTTATTATATTATACTTTGTGAAAATTTAAATGATATTATCTCTATTTATGCTTTACATTGAGCTAAGTTGAGTTGAGTATTTCTTTCAGTCTGATCAGTTCAGTATATGCTATTGTTGCATTCTTTAAGTAAGAGGTTAAATGATTTTTCCATCATGAGTTCCAGTATATTTCAGTTGAGTTACTGTCAGAGTTTCAGTTCAGTTATTTCTTATTCAGCTATATTACATACTTGTACATATCATGTAACATGTCGAACTTGAAAAAGGCTAAAAAGGAAAAAAAGTGGGAAAGGTTCATGAACCTCAAATTGGACCATGGACCCTTCACGGCACCCTAGACGGTTCGTGAAGGGGACCACAGCCCGTTAAGGGCCTCGTGAACTCATTCTAGAAGCTACCCATGTAAGGGTCACCGTCAGCTCGTGGAGGACTTGACGGCCCGTCAAGTAGGTCGTACCAGTCACCTAGTTGGTGGGGAGTGACCCAAGGTCACTGGAAAAGGGCCACGGACGTCTAAACGGCCCGTGGAGCTTCACACGGACCGTTAAGTCGTCTCTGAAGGAGACTTGTCAGGTTTTGCATTTTGGGCCAACTTCAAATGATCATATCTTTTAGCACAACATAAATTAGGTGGTCCACAACCTATCAAATTAAAGATCTCTGAGTCCTCTTTCCAACGCCACTAAGTTTTCCCTATTTAAAGTTTGGAGTAAAAGGTTATGCCCATTTTGGTGAAGCACTATCATGTAGATGAAGCTTCACGACCCTTAAAGTGCTTCACGGCCCGTGAAGCCTGTCTTGAAGTCACTTCGTCAGTTTTTAAGTCAGCGTCATATTGGTATTTTCCCCTATGCGTTGGGCACTTAAACCACGTCATTTTAGGCCTAAACTACGTCGTTTTACTCAATCTAAGCTTAGTAATATAGTCAAAAGCTACCTAGACCAAATCAGTTTCCTCTCAAGTCAATTCCAAGCAGAAAAGGAGCGTTTCTCCAATTTCAAAGCCTAGGGTTCTCTCCTCCAAGTGTAAACTTCAGATTTCTCGCAAGGATCTTCAAGTACCAGGTATGTGGGTATTCAGTAAGGATTTTGTTTGCCCTTATGCCAAAAACTTCAGTCCCTCTTTCTTGATTATCATGATTTATGAAACTAGGGTTCTTGCCCAACTATGCAGATTCATTATCTCATTTAATTTATGTGATTTCTACTTAAACTCTATAATTGTTTAAATGAGTTGCATGGATTCTTATGAAAATTTGGAAAGGGAAATTTAGCATGAAATTGTAGTATTTTCACGTGAATTGGCTTTTCTCCAAAATGTAGCTTAGGGTGCTAGAATTCAGTTTTAGAACAGAATTTAGTTGGTTTCTGTCCACAGTTTATCTCAGAAATCATCTTTAGATCAGTTTAGTTTTGTGTCATGAATTCAGGACTACAGTTAAAATGGGCTCTATTATTCAGTTTGGGAGTAGTGTTTAGCATCGAGTTGGACTAGGGTTCAGCGTACCCTCAGGTCCCAGAACTACGTGCCCTCGTAGGTTTATAAGTCCCCTCTGTTGGGCATTAGTTTTAGTGATCAAGCCACATTCATGCCTTTATACCCTGGCAATGTATATTGGGCCTCTCGATGGGGCATATACATCGGACTCCACGTTTAGCTCACGTGGTTTATGTCGGTTAATAAACTCTCCCACAGTATTAGCTTTAGTAAGGATTTCAGGCTTTGTGTTTACTCAGTTTTTCAGTATGTTTTCAATTTACTCTTGCACTCTAGTTTTTATGCACTATTGTATCTTAGGCCTATGTGTTTCAGTTCAGATCAGGTTACACACTTGACCAGTATTCTTAGCATGTTTAAATATATTTAGTCAGCTTTCATATCCTGCATGCTCTGTACATTGAAAGTACTGACGCGTACTTTTGCACTACATCATTTTATGATGTAGGTTCAGGCGCTCAGTATTCAGACCGCGCTTAGCTCGATTTCCAGTTCGTACTCAGAAACTTCAGTTGTGAGTCCTCATAGTCCGAGGACATTTCTTTATGCATTAGTTTAGTCATTCTATTATCAATCTTTTAGTATTTATAAAGTTATCTGGGGACTTTTCCCAGCAGCTCATCATTATTAGAGGTTTTCAGACATAGAGTGAGTGTTCAGTGTTTTAGGGTTGTTTCCCCTGGATATTCAGATATATTTTCATTTGGAGTTCTTTAGACTTGACTCTCTTTTTCAGTTATGTTTTCGCTTACATAGAATTATTTCAGTATGCTTTTAATATGCCAGATTCAGGGTTAGCTTGGGGTCACTTGTGACACTAAGCACCGTGTTGCGCATAGGGGGTAGCCTCGGGGTGTGAAAAATATGGTATTAGAGCATCAGGTTCAAGAGTCCTAGGGTGTCCGAAAGCCGCTTTAAGTAGAGTCTCTTTCATGAGTGTGAAGCGAGCCACACCTATGAGAGGGAGGCTACTAGGTGTTCTAAGAAAATTTCCCTTATTTTGCTATTCCTGTCGTGCTTGAAGTGTGATTCAACTTCTCCTTTATAATCCGTCGTTATGCATTTCAGATCATGCCTCCTCATAGAGCTAACGCACAAAATGCCAATGCACGCAATGCTAACACAGTTCCTCTAGTCCCGAACCACGAAGTTAGGAATGAAGTGTTCCGTACTGCAATCCAGTTGTTGGCTCAGACCGTAGCCAACCAGGCCAATCAACAGGCCCCAGTTCCTGCAAACACCACTGGTGGATCAGCTGCAGCTAGGGTTCGAGACTTTGTTCATATGAATCCGCCAGAGTTTCTAGGGTTGAAGGTTGGTGAGGACCCACAAAACTTCATTGATGAGATCAAGAAGATTCTTGAGGTAATGCAAGTGATTGGTACTGAGAGTGTTGAGCTGGCATCCTACCAACTTAAGGATGTGGCTCATATCTGGTTAACGCAGTGGAAGGACTACAGGTGTGCAGATGTAGCTCTTGTGACGTGGGATTATTTTAGTGGAGCTTTTCTGGATAGGTTCTTCCCGAGAGAGTTGAGGGAGGCTAAGGATCAGGAGTTTATGAACTTGAGGCAGGGTACGATGTCAGTCCAAGAATACGGGCTAAAGTTCACTCAGCTCTCTAGGTATGCTCCATATATGGTTGCCGATCCGAGAGCACAAATAAGCAAGTTCTTATTTGGAGTATCCGATCTGGTGAAGACCGAGTGCAGGAATGCTATGCTATTAGGGGATATGAACATCTCCAGACTAATGACCCATGCTTAGCAGGTTGAGGGTGATTAGCTTAGGGAGATGGCTAAGGATAACAAAAAGGCTAGAACCGGAAACTATAAATACTCTCAGCATAGATCGGGCGGTGGAAATCGCTCAATAATTTAGCAGAGGTCTACAGCCCCAGCGCCTTCATCTATTAGCGCTCCATCCCCCAGGTTTTGACAGGATCAGGAAGGAAGGGCATCAGGCTCTAAGTCTTACAAAAGTGCTTCAGGTAACCAGACTTTTCCATCTTGCCCAAAGTGTGGTAAGAACCATCCGGGTGAGTGTCTTGCTGGCAGAGAGGGGTGTTTTGGGTGTGGTCAGTCTGGTCATAGGCTGAAGGATTGCCCTTCTGCCAGGCAAGAACAAGGAGGTAACAGGGCTCAGTCTACAACTTCTGCAGTGCCAGCAGGTCACTCTACTCAGCAGGGTGCCTCATCTGGTACAGGTGATGGTCAGTGCTAGAACAAGTTGTATGCTTTTCAGGCTCGCCAGGACCAGGAAGATTCTCCTGATGTAGTCACTGGTACGTTACAAGTCTTCAGTTTAGATGTTTGGGCATTGTTAGATCCAGGGGCTACACTTTCGTTTGTTACTCCTTATATAGCAGTACAATTCGGTGTCAGTCCAGAAACACTCTCAGAATCCTTCTCAGTCTCTACTCCAATTAGTGACCCAGTTATAGCTAGACAAGTATACAGAAATTGCCCTGTTACAGTTTTCCAGAAAGTCACCTCAGCAGACCTTGTAGAGTTAGAAATGGTAGATTTTGATATCATTCTAGGCATGGATTGGATACATTCCTGTTATGCCTCAGTCGATTGTAGAACTAGGATCGTTCAGTTTCAGTTTCCAAACGAGCCAATCTTAGAGTGGAAGGGTAGTAACTCAGTGCCTGCGTGTCGATTTATCTCTTACCTTAAGGCCAGGAAAATGATTTCCAAAGGGTATATCTATCATCTTGTTCATATTAAGGACTCAAACTCTGAAACTCCAACTCTTGAGTCAGTTCCGTTTGAGGCCTTATATGGTAGGCATTGTCGCACTCTAGTTGGTTGGTTTGAGTCTATAGAGCCTAGGCCGAGGAGTACAGACCTATTTTAGGAGACCTTGGAGCATGTGAGGTTGATTCAAGATAGGCTCAGGACGGCTCAGAGTAGACAGCAGAGCTATGCAGATCGTAGGCATCAATTGTTCAGATTTGCTGTGGGAGATAGAGTATTCCTCCGAGTATCACCCATGAAGGGCGTGATGAGATTCGGGAGGCGGGGCAAGCTTAGCCCTAGGTATATTGGGCCTTTTGAGATTTTGAGGGCAGTTGGTGAGGTCGCCTATGAGTTAGCTTTACCTCCAGTATTATCAGCTATTCATCCAGTTTTCCATGTTTTGATGCTGCGCCGCTATGTTCCAGATGAGTCTCATGTACTCCAAATATGATGCCGTTGAGTTGGATGATCGCCTGACCTATATTGAGGAGCCAGTTGCTATTTTGGCCAGAGATGTGAGGCAGCTGAGGTCGAGAGTCATTCCTGTAGTTAAGGTCTGTTGGAGGCACCGTCCAGTAGAGGACGCTACCTAGGAGATCAAGTGGGAGATGCAAGAGCAGTTCCCCAGCTTATTTGAGCCTTCAGGTACTTCTTGACTCTTACTTTCAAGGACGAAAATCCATTTAGTAGTAGATGTTGTAATTAACCGACAGGTCATATGAGTGTTTGTGCCTCTTTTCTATCGGTTGGAGCTTTCCTGTAGTGACCCCAAGTCATTTCTGACTTGCTGGCACTGTAGGTTCGGTCGCCTGGTCATTCGTTCGGGTTTTATGCATGTTTTCCTATTTTGGAGCTTTTGAACCTTGAAAAGTTGATTTCAGTCATAACTTCAGGTAAACAACCTCAGATGAGAATTCTGACGGTTCCATCAGCTCCGGAAAAGCCAAATTAGGCTAGAAGCATGGTTGGCCTGAGTCCCGAGGTTTTTGGTGTGATTCTAGGGCCAGTTAGCTCTTTAGCCTTTGAAATTTGGCTTAAAGTTGACTTATATCAACATTCTTGGTAGACGCACTCGGATGAGAATTCTAACAGCGCGGTTAGTTCGAGAATGCCGAGTTTGGTCTAGAACAACCCTTCGAGAACTTTCGGGAGCTTCCGATCAAATTCTGAGGCCTCAGGTAGAAATTGGCTAAAATGACCCATTGGGTGTGGGACCCACTTTTCATCGAAACAACCTCGTATGGAAATTTTGATTGCATCATTGAGTCCAGAACGTCGAATTTGATGGGGTAGCATATCTCGTTTGCCTGCACGGGGTTCCGAACAAATTTCGAGCACTCCGTCGGAGATTTGGGAAAGCCCAAACACTGCTGGTGCAGCTGGTGTCTGCAGATACTCGATCTCTCCACGTTCGTGGGATAGGCTCCACGTTTGCGGAGGTGTATGGGTGTCTACTCCACATCCGCGGGAGTGGGGGTGATATCCTTGCTCCACGTTCGCAGAGGTCTGGAGAGCCTGGGGGAGTCTCCTCTCTGCGCTCGCGGATAGGGTTCTGCGTTAGCGGAGGTCTGAGTCCCTTCCTTCCGCATTCGCGGCCCTTGGCCGAGTTCGCAGAGTAGAGGTTGTTTTCCTTCCGCGTTCGTGGGGTCTTGGCCGCGTTCGTGGAGTGTTGCCTGTTTCCCCTCCACGTTCGCAGAGGTATGCGTGCCTGGCAATTTATATAAGTTGAGATCGACCTCATTTGGATGAAATCTTCAAAATTTCATATCTCCCTCATCTTATATCAGTTTTTGGTGATTCAAAGTCCCAGGCGTTCAGATTCTCGTTGGCAGTGTGGGTCTTGGCTCGATTTGTGTTGGGTGTTCCTCGTTTTCCATGAATTCGAAGCGTAAGTTGCTATCCTAGGCCTATAGTTGTAAAGTTTTGTATTTCTTTTTTTTGGCTGTTTGGAGCTGATCTGAGCCCCGATAGGTGTTCTATTTTGGAATACAAGTTTGGGGGAGGGTTTGGGACCTATTCAAAGAGTCAATTCTTGAAAATCCAGAGTGGGTCCCACATTTCTTGATTTTGACTTCAAAATTGATTTTTCTCCAATTTTGATGATTTTAGTGTCTAGACGACCGTATTGACGCTGTGACTCTATTTTTTGCAACGTGGCAACAGTCTGAGGCCGTTCGAAAGGGGAAAGCTTCTTCCTTGATTGATCTTGAATGTATAATTGTTTGCCGACTTATGTGAATCTGGGTTGGGTAATTAGTACTTCTGTCCTTCTTCTCCGATTTTATTTGTTTAGAGTTGATTTTTGAGCTGTTCGGGGTTAGTATCATGCCTTAGTGTGGGATTGCTGGCTTGGGGTTGTCGTTGATTTGTTGTGGGTTACTTGTTGGGTGGTTATCTGTTATTGCATGCGTGGGTTTAGGATATCTGCGTGCATTCTGTTGATTTCTGTGATTGTTTTCCGGCCTTAGGATAGGATAGGGAAATATTGCCTTAGTCATATGCACCTGTTTGACTTGAGTATGTATCTGACGTCGATTCGAATGGACTAGATCCTTATAGACTGGTATAGCAGACTTGGGTCTGATAGTATGAGCCTTAGTTTAGGCGTTTGAGTGGCTTTTCGGATCTTTTGATTCTTTCTTTCTTATTTCTCTGACTTTGGGGTGCTGCCGGAAGATTTAGCGATGGTGCCGATTATCATTTGGGTTGTGATAGGCTGGGAGCCTTAGGTTGATATCCTTGTGAGGGCGGTGTCCCGCGATGTCTAACCTTGTGTTGTATTGGTTGGTGGTGGCTTTATTCGGTTCGAGGCTGCTAGCTCCAGCCCACAGCTGACGTTACCCGGTTAGCATCCGGTATTTCCAGTGCGAGACTGTCGGGGGTAGGCTGCTAGCTTTGGTCCGCAGTTGACATTACATGGATAGAGTCCGTTATTTCTAGCGTGAGACCATTGCACGTAGGCTACTAGTCCCATCCAGCAGCTGACGTTACCCGGTTGGAGCCGATATTTCCAGCGCGAGACTGTTGAGCGTAGGCTATTTAGCTCCAGTCCGAGGCTGACGTTACACGATTAGAGTCAGTTATTTCCAGCTCGTGACTGATGATTGGGCGGGGCCCAAGTATTATATTTTTGGGTTCGAGACCCATGTGTGTTAAGGCTTGTGGAGTTGGGTTCCTTGTTTCCGTAGCGTAGATTCTCTGTGTGCACCTATCAGGCTTATGGGGGTCCGTTTGGATTCTTGTTTGTCTATGCTTGAGTGTGCCTAGCGGTTCTTATGGAGGGCCAGTTGGGATTTGTGTGTTATTCTTAGCTTTGCTTTCCGCTTACCCGTTTCTAGTTCTGTTGACCTCTGTTGTGTTTTGATTTTATATTGTCTGCTCGTTTTTACCTTTCTTGCTCACTCGGCCTTTGATGCCTGCTGGGTACCTATTGTTTTGGTACTCATGCTACACTCTGCATCTATTTTCATGATGCAGGTCCGAGCACCAGCTCTCAGCGTTGAGTTCGAGCTTGCAGCTGTCTGTCCAGGAGACGAGGGTGAGCACATGACGTTCTGGGATTACCTGTCTCCTTCTGTATTTATATTTTGACTTGTCTTTTGCTTTCGAGACAGTTTGTTTCTGTGGTCCACTTTTGGGACTTGTACTCTTGTTAGTAGTTCTGTACTTGTGACTTACAGGTTCTGGGAGGTGTCTTGTATATATAGTTTAAGTTTCGCTTCAACCTTCCTTATGTGTTATTATTTTGTGCTTCCGCTTAGTTGAGGTTAGTTTCGACCCTTAGTTCCATTACTATTCAGTTCTGGGATAGGGTTTTGGCTGGCCTACTAGTGGGGTGGTAAGTGCCATCATGACTCGAGAAATCGGGTCGTGACAGTAGCTGTCGATGCTGGCGATCTCTCTCGTTCCTTATTTATTTAGATTTGTTCTATTTGAGATACAAAGACTTGAGACTTGTTCTTATCATTTGAAATTCTATATTAGTGGCGTGTACATGTGACAACCAGTCTTGGGGGTTTGCTTAAGTTTGGTTAGACTTCCACTTATATTGTTCTTCTTTATATTGCTTGCTTTTCCGTTGTTATTTTTATATTGTTGGGTTTAGGCTGACTTGTCCTGGTGGGATAGGACAAGTACCATCACATCTTGTTTTTGGGTCGTGACAAGTACTACAACCTTATATACCCTATGGTTGATGATGAGGACGACAAGGAAGAGGATGATGATACATAAACAACTTTTATAGATGAGAGAATCTAGGCAAGATTTTTGTTGACCGAACTTTATTCATGGTGATGACATCGAATAGTGATTTAGAAAGCTCTTTTTCTCACCCTCGCTATGTTTTGATATTGAGCATTGGAGAGAGAGCTATGTTTTATGTGTGGGGTAAGGAAAAATTTCTTTGTATATCTTGATATATCTCTAAATAGGACATGCAGTCTCATGTCTCATTTTCTTGTATTTGTTTTTATCGAGTTGCATAGATCTTTATTTTGTTTTTTATGGATTATGATGATGGACTACAATTAATTAATCTTAATTAGATGTTGTAGTCCAACATATTTTATTTTGTTTAAATTAATTTTAGTTTTTAGATTGAGTTTCTCAATTTTTGTTTTTTGTTTTTCGAGTATAGTCCCATTGAACTGACTATATTATTTTAGGAGTAGATTGTTAAATTATTGTTAGGAGAAAAGAAAAGTAAAGTGTCACATCCCAAACTATGAGAGTCACAATTGGCACCCGGTACCTAATTCGACCGAGCTAGCCACTGAATCATAATGGAAAGAGGACAATGAGGGCCAACAAGGACATCATAATAAAATTTTTAAACAAGATAATTGGACTGACGAGGTCACAACAATATCAACAGCATAATTAAAGGGCTAGCAAGACCAACTTAACTGATAAAGAACTAGCAAGCCAATAAGGGTGCAATTGAAATCATATATACAATAAGCCGACAAGGCTATATATGCAAGCTGACAAGACCCAACAAAGTATGTCCTCAAGTCTCCACAAATACTACAGCTCAATAGGTTGGGACAAGGACTCAATAATACCAATAATTATTGTCATGATTCAAAGTACACTCTAGATGTGACATGGAGAATAGGACCCCGGGAGATCCTAAATAAGCTACTTGACATAAGCATGACGTAATGAAATAAACATAAGTGAGAACATAAACAAGATAATTCTCAAACCATGGATGACATATGAGATACCAATAGAGTGCATAAGAGAATACACGGAATACTACTAAGTCTGACATAAGCCTTCTATTCATAGATGTGACTAGGACAAACCCTTAAGTCACCAATGTTGTGACTTTTCATGAAAAGAAGAATCGGTTGTAAAATATCTTTTGTATAGACATGACTATTCATACATAGATGAATTGGTGTGTTGGTCTATAAATAGTGAATCATCAAATGATAATGATAAAATTCATATAAGTTGGATTTTGTAACATGTATGGAGATGTCATAAATTTTGCATCAAAATAGGCTTGAATTCCATAGTGGAATAAGAATATATTTAGCATATAAATGCTTGAAAAGAAATGTAATGGTTGGAAAAAATATATGATTTTGAAATGTTATGGCCACAACTGAAGCAATCATTCTAAACTGTTGAGATAAAGATGATATCTGTGATATGCCTATGTGAAAGATTTGTTTATGATTTATATAAATCTTGTAAAATCTAGTTTCAAAAGATGCAGTGTAATAAATGTGTGAATGAGTAAGGCTAAAATCCTTACACTAAACACAAGTGATGGGAACCCAACTTTGAGTTAGTATACACTCTAACAATACAAGTTCAACGGGTAATAACAAGTTACTTTGTGTTTCTGAAGCACGAGCCTTCCTTTTAGAGCCTTGATTCAAGTGTACTGCATACTATTATGTGAGAAGTTGAGGAGTTGTTAAATGCATGATATAACAGGGGCAGAGCAATCTCGATCTAGCCACGTTCGGAAGGAGAAACATCATACTCTATATTATGAAACAATAAAGGTACAATATGCATCAGTACTTTGAATGTACTGAGTATAGGAAAATACATAAAAGCATAGGCATGATAGTATGATGAACTTAAACATGATATGCATGACCAAGCAAAACGTAGTAAAAGCCCTTAAAGAGAAATCATAAATCATGAACAAGGTCAATGCATATTGAAAACCATAAAAAACTTTGAAAAGACTTTTGAAGTAAACATATTCATTTATGGGATATTTACCATTAACCGACAATAAGACCATGTGAGCTATATCATGGAATTTTGTGTAACCCTCACACCGAAAAGAGAGAGTCTACTTGCCAAGGTAAGAACTTTGTATTAGTCATTATTGCTAACGTAGATCCACTAGCTAGGTCATTTAAAATAATCCTACGGGGGCACGCAGTTTGGGATAAGGAGATTGCTTCTAGAGACCCAACCTCTAGTAACGGGAGAGCCTCTATCTCAAAGTCCTCTCGGTGCTAAATAAAATCCCAACAGAAATAGTCATAATCATAATCATATCAATTTACTTGGAAAGGCAACAACTAAGATTACTAATCTAATCATAAGTTCATATTAGAATAGCTCCTTCCGAAAATCATGATTTCATAACTTCATTCATTAAGACACGTACATATCTAAGCATCTAAATCATGATTCCATTCAAGGAGAAAATCTTTCACAAATCATTGACACTTTATCTTAAAAGCATCCTTTAGTCATAAATCATCAATTTCATAGAACATGCATAGATTCATAAGTTCATAATCATAGTTCATATTCATAAAATAGGCATGGGCATGGGTCCATATGAAATCAATTGGAAATCATGTAATTAAGTCAAATCATGCATAATAAGATTGAATTTAGACAATTGAATCATAGTGAATTGAACCCATGGAGAATAGATAAAACCCTAAGAGAATTGAGTGAAATTGGTTGGAGAATTGAAATTCTTTCGGAACCCAATGGATGAAAGGAATCCATTAGGAAATGGAAGAAAAAACCTTGAAGCTCTTGAAACCCTAGCTTTGCCTTGAGAGTCCTTGAGATAAAGTTAGAGAGGAAGACTTGGGAGAATTTGGGGGATTTGAGTGAATGAGAGGAAATAGCCTAAGTTCGAAGAGTAAATTCAGTTACAGGGGTAGTTATAGAGTTAAAATGACTTAGTTTAGGGGTTAGATGGTTAGGAAAAGACCAAAACACCCTTAATAAAATTCTGCCGGAAGACCCTACGACCTAGACCTACTACGGACCGTCTTGGTTGATCGTAGAACACATACTGAGAGTCAACATCTTGCCCCATTCCCATGAGATCCTTCCTACGGGCCGTGGAACTTTCTATGGTCCGTAGGAAGTGAGATCACTTCCTGCGGAAGCCTTTCTACTGCCCATAGAGGTTCTCACGGTTCGTCCTGTCCATTCGTAGATCATCATCAGAGAATCTACATTTTCCAAAAACTCACCCCGTTCCTACAACGACCTTGCTATGGCCCGTAGGAATTTCTACGGTCCATAGGTTGACTCATAGAAAACTGCTTCAGTACCCAAAATGCAACCTTTCCTTTCTAATTCAACTTTCCGATTTCTGAGGTGTTACAATATCTTTCCCTAGGAACATTCGTCCTCGAATGGGACTCAAGCTAGCATGAATAGAATAGAGAGAGATCTAACAGCCCAACATGAATACAAATCGAATCAAAATTCACATAAACAAGGAGTAATCGACCCCAAGCTAAAACATACGCTTAAAACAAGTTTTCATGAGCATGCATGCTTATGGAAACATGAGAATGACTAAAATGCATGAATCCAAAAGAATGATTCATGAGAAACTTAATACCTCAAGGTACAATAGGAGCGGAGGGAAAGAGATGAGGATACTTGGACATCATATCGGCTTCGGCTTCCTAAGTAGCACCCTCAACTAATTGATTCCTCCAAAAAACTTTTACGAATGTAACCTCTTTATTTCTCAATTTCCAAATTTGATGAACCAAAATTTCAACCGGAACTTCTTCATAAGATAGACTTTCCTTAACTCCCAAACTTTCCAATGGCACTATAGACATCGAATCTGCAACATATTTTTTCAACAACGAGACATGGAATACTGGAGTACCTTCAATAAGTCGAACCTTCTCCATGGCCTCATGCACTAACTCGGTCCCTATGAAAGCAACCTCACCAACTTCAAACCAACCGATAGGAGACCTATACCTCCTACCATAGAGAGCCTCAAATGGATCCATTTGGATACTTGAGTGATAACTATTGTTATAAGCAAACTCGATCAAAGGTAAATTATCATCCCAATTACCCTTAAAGTCGATCACACAAGCTCTCAATATATCTTCCAATGTTTGAATAGTACGCTCGGCTTGTCCATTGGTCTGAGGATGGAAAGTCGTATTAAGCTTCACTTGAGTACCAAGGCCCTTCTGAAATGACTTCCAGAACTGCAACGTAAACTGAGTACCACGATCAGAGAGAATGGATAAAGGCACCCCATGCAGCCTTACCATTTCCCGAATATAAAGCTTAGCATAGTCTTTGACTGAAAATGAAGCCTCTATAGGAAGAAAATGAGCCGACTTCATCATCCAGTCCACAATGACCCATATCGAATGACGATGAGTACTAGGTAAACCCATAATGAAGTTCATATTCAAATTTTCCACTTCCACGTAGGAATGCTAATGTCTTTAGCCAAGCCATCCGGTTTCTTATGCTCAACTTTCACTTGTTGACAATTAGGACATTTAGCTACAAATTTCGAAATATCCCTCTTCATCCTATTCCACCAATAGACTTTCTGCAAATCACGATACATCTTGGTTGCTCCCAGGTGAATAGAATACTGAGAAATGTGAGCTTCCACAAAAATCTGATTCCTCAGCTCATTGACATTTGGAACATATAATCGACCTTAGTAACGAAGAACACCATCTCCCCAGGAGAAAGCCTCAATGGCTTTTTTTGGAAACCGACTTCTTGAATTCAACCATAATAGGATCAAGATCTTTCTTAACCTTCACATCCGATACAAGAGACGATTCTGAACCATTTTGAACAATCACACCACCTTCATTGGAATCAACCAAGCGGACACCCAAAATTGGGCCAACCTATGAACACCACAAACTAACTCTTTTTTACCATCCCCAACATGAGCAACACTACCCATCGATAGTCGACTAAGAGCATCGGCCACAATATTTGCCTTACCCAGATGATAAAGGATATCATACTGTAATCTTTCAATAACTCAAGTCATCTCCTTTGGCAAAGATTCAAGTCCTTTTGGGTGAACACATATTTCAAGGTCTTATGGTCGGTGAACACATCCACGTGAACACCATATAAGTAATGTCTCCAAATTTTTAAAGCAAAAACCACCGCAGCTAACTCCAAGTCATGAGTCGGATAGTTCTTTTCATGCACCCTCAATTGCCTTGAAGTATTAGCGATGACTTTCTCATGTTGCATCAAAACACAACCAGGACTGATTCGTGAAGAATCACAATAAACCACAAAACAATTTGATCCTTCCGGTAATGTCAAAATAGGGGCTGAAGTGAGTTTATCCTTCAATTCTTGAAAACTCTTCTCACAAGTTTTTGACTATATAAATTTCACCTTCTTTTGAGTTAACGTCATCAAAGGCAAAGCAATAGAGGAAAATCCTTCCACAAACCTTCTATAGTAACCGGCCAAACTCAAGAAACTCTGTATATCTGAAACGGATAGAGGTTTAGGTCAATTCTTAACTGCCTCGGTTTTCTTAGGATCAACTTGAATGCCATTACAGGAAACAATATGGCCAAGGAAAGCAATAGACCTCAATCAAAACTCACACTTTCTAAACTCAACAAACAATTGACAACCCTTGAGAATTTGCAAAACTATCCTTAAATACTCAACAAGCTCATCCTCACTCCGAGGGTAAATCAAAATATCATCAATAAACACAATCACAAATATGTCAAGATATTGTTTAAACACTCCATTCATTAGGTCCATGAAAGCAGCCAAGGCATTAGTCAAACCAAACGACATTATCTAAATCTCATAGTGACCATACCGTGTTTGAAAGGCCATCTTCGGAATGTCACTTTCCTTTACTCTCAATTGGTGAAACCCTGATCGAAGATCAATCTTTGAGAAGAAACTAGCACCTTGAAGTTGATCAAACAAGTCATCAATCCTTGGAATATGATACTTATTCTTTATTGTGACCTTGTTCAATTATTGATAGTCAATACACATTCGAAGAGAACCATCCTTCTATTGAACAAACAACACCGGAGCACCTCATTGAGAGATACTCGTTCAAATAAAACCCTTATCAAACGAATCCTTCAACTGATCCCTTAATTCCTTAACTTTTTCCAGAGCCATAAGGTAAGGACGATAAAGATAGGTTGTGTATATGAGAGTAGGTCAATACCGAAGTTTATTTGCTTTTTGAGAGGAATACTAGGAAGATCATAGGGAAACACTTTCAAAAACTCATTTACAATCAGAACTGACCCAAGAGTAGGTGTTTCAAAATTCTTATTTCTAACTCGAACAAGATGATAGATGCAACCCTTTGAAATCATTTTCCTAGCCTTTAGGCAAGATATGAATTGACCCTTAGGCACTGCATTTCCCTTTTTCTATTCTAAGATAGCTTCGTTCGGAACTTGGAATGTGACCAATCGGGTCCTACAGTCTATGGAGGCATAACAAGGTGAATTCAATCCATCCCAAGAATGACACCAAAGTCTAACATATCAAGCTCTAAAATCAACATGAGTGACTCTATGAGAAACAGAAATAGGACAACTTCTATAGACTTGTTTAGCAACAATAGATCACCAACATATGTAGAGATTGACAAAGGTTCTAAAATAATATCGGGACAGACATCAAATCTCATAGCATATAAGGAGTCACAAAAGAAAATGTAACACCCAGATCAAGTAAGACATATACATCAAGATGAAAGACTTTCAATATACAAGTAACAACATCCAAAGAACTATCATGATCATGTTGAGTCTGAAGAGCATATAACATGTTCTAACAAGGAGCTTCTGAACCAAAACCACTAGGCTGAGCTTGTCTACCATCCCTTCTTTTAGTAGCGAGTAAAGGACACTCTCTCACCTTGTGGCCACTGTTCCCACAACCATAGCAAATATCTGTAACGGCTAGCAATTTCCAAAGTGACTCTTGCCATATTTTTGGCAAGCGGGAATAGAAGATCCGCCACCACCACCTCCTTGAGGCATAGGGTTAGACACCCTATCTTTGTTGAAATCTGGGGCCAGAACATTAGAAGAACCTTGACCGGAGAACTTTTACCAAAATTAAGGACGACGATGTCCATCGAACCTAGAATGAGAAAAGTCACCATCACTATCCTTGCCCTCTTTGACTCTCTAGACTTTTCTTTTAGCTTCTTCTCTTCGATTTTTTGAGCATGTGTTATCAAACGTGAGATATTCATCTCCATGATTAGCATGGCGGTTCAACATTCTTTGACCACCATTTCAGACACACCCGATACAAACTTACTCATTCTTGCCCTAGAGTCAGCAACCATAGTAGGAGCATACTTAGACAATTGTGTGAACTTCAAGGCATACTCTTTGACCCCCATATTCCCTTGTCGAAGATTGATGAACTTGAGCACTTTCGGTTCCCTCATCTCAAGGGGAAAGAAACAATCAAGAAAGGCCCCTTTAAATTTCTCCCAATCAAGAGGACCCACGTCAATTGCCCTCTCTTCTTTCCATTGATTAAATCACACTTGAGAAACACCCTTAAGTTGATAAGCAGCCAAGTCTACCTTTTCCACCCATGTAACTCCTATAATCTCCACAATCTTGTAGATTTCCTCAACAAAATCTTGGGGATCCTTATCAACTTTGGAGCCAAAGAACTAGGGGGGATTCATTCTAGTGAAATCCCTCACCCTTGTTGCCGCCGTACCCACCATTAGGTTCACGGGAGAAACGACCCCTCTATTAGCTTGGGCTGTTATAGATTGAGCCAACACTTGTAAAGCGGCTAGAAACTCAGCATGTGACACTTTCTCGGCCAATGGATCGACCGACACTTGGGGGACCTCAAACTTCACATTATTACCCACATTTTTTCTTGCATTAGCTCTTTGAGGAGGCATTTCATGAAAAGCATAGGACAAGAGTTAGGAGAAAGAACTTTATAGAGATGAACTCTATCGCACGACTTTAGAGTAGTGAAAGAAGTGAAGTTTCCTAAATGCCTTGTAGCCTCCTATTCATAAATGCAGCACGTTTCACACTCATGAACAAGAATCTACTTGACGCAGCTTGTCAGACATCCCAGAACCTTTCTAAGACCTGATGCTCTGAATACCAAGTTTGTCATGACCAGAAGTACACCCTAGATGTGACATAACGAATAGGATCCCGAGAGATCCTAAACAAGTCAAGTGACATAAGCATGACGTAATGAAATAAACATAAGTGAGAACATAAGCAATATAAGTCTCAAACCATAGATGACATATGAGATACCAACAGAGTACACAAGAGAATACGTGGAATACTACTAAGTCTGACATAAGTCTTCTATTCATAGATGTGACTAGGACAAACCCCTAAGTCACAAATAAAATCTGCAAACTAAAAGACATCAAAAGCAATAAAGCAGTCCATGGCCTTGCCCTTGAAACATGAAGACTTACCAATCCAATCTATAGTAAAGCAGTCCCGATTTAGCCACGTCTGGGAGGTGGAGAATCGGACCCTATATTATATAACAATATAGGCACAATATGCATCAGTACTTTGAATGTACTGAGTATAGGGAAATGCACAAAAGCATAGGCATGATAATATGATAACTTAAACATGATAGCCATGACCAAGTAAAACATAGTAAAAACCTTTAAATAGGAATCATAAATCATGAACAATGTCAATGCATATTGAAAACCATAGAAAAACTTTGAAAAGACTTTTGAAGAAAAAACATATTCATTTGTGGAATATTTACGGTTAACCTACAATAAGACCATATGAGCTATAACATAGAATCCGGTGTAATCCTTACACTGAAAAGAGAAAGTCTACTTGACAAGGTAAGAACTGTGTATCATTCATTATTGCTAACATGGATCTACTAGCTAGGTCATTTAAGATAATTCTATGGGGGCACGTAATTTGGGACAAAAAAGATTGCTTCTAGAGACCCAGCCTCTCCTAACGGGAGAGCCTCCATCTCAAAGTCCTCTCGTTGCTAAGTAAAATCCCAATGGAAATAGTCATAATTATAATCATATCAATTTACTTGGGAAGGCAACAATTAAGATGACCAATCCAATCATAAGTTCAAATTAGAATAGCTCCATTCAAAAACCATGATTTCATAACTTCATTCATTAAGACACTTACCTATGCTTCCATTCAAGTGTAAGAAAGCTTTTCACAAATCATGGACACTTTATCGTAAAAGCATCATTTAGTAATAAATCATCAATTTTATAAAACATACATAGATTCATAATCATAATTCATAAGTTCATAATGATAGTTCATATTCATAAAATAGGCATTGGCATTGGTCCATATGAAATCAATTGGAAATCATGTAATTAAGTCAAATCATGTATAATAATATTAAATTTAGACAATTGAATCATAATGAATTGAACCCAGGGAGAATACATAAAACCCTAAGAGAATTGGGTGAAGTTGATTGGAGAATTGAAATTCTTTTGGAAACTAATGGACGAAAGGAATCCATTGGTGAAGTTCACACATACCTTGGGGTAATCAAAGCCCTATCAATGGAAGAAGAAACCTTGAAGCTCTTGAAACCCTAGTTTTGCCTTGAGAGAAAATTGGAGAAGAAAACTTGGGGAAATTTGGGGAATTTGAGTGAATGAGAGGAAATAGGCTAAGTTTGAAGAGTAAATTCAGTTATACGGGTAGTTATAGGGTTAAAACGACTTAGTTTAGGGGTTTGATGGTTAGAAAAAGACCAAAACACACTTAAGAAAATTTGTTCAGGAGTCCCTACGACCTCGACCTGCGGTTCGTAGAAAATTCTACGGATAGTCCTGATCGGTCGTAGAACACGTACTGAGACTCAACATCTTTCCCCATTCCGACGAGACCCTTCCCACGGGCCGTGGAACTTTCTACTGTTCGTAGGAATAACCCATAGAACCAACATTTACCAAAATTCTTCTAAGTCAGATCATTTCCTATGGAAGCCTTTCTACGGCCCGTCGAGGCTTTCACGGTTCGTCCTCTCCATTCGTATATCATCATCAAAGACTTAACATTTTCCAGAAACTCACCCAATTCCTACGACAACCTTCCTATGGCACGTAGGACTTCCTACGGTCTGTAGGCCGACTCTTAGAAAACTACTTCAGTCCCAAAATGCAACCTTTCCTTTCCAATTCAACTTTTCTATTTCTAATGTGTTACAATTATATACAAAACTCAAGTATGCAAAACATAGTGACAACCAACTGCTCCAGGAAGAATGGAGCTTACCAATCCTCATCTGAGACAACACTCCTATTGCAAAGGCCGATCACGACCTCTATCTAAACCTGCAGTACGAATGTAGCATCCCTAAGCAATGGGATGTCAGTACTAATTAAATGTACTGGTATATATATAAGACAGAAAGTAGAATCATAAATAGTTATTGTAAAAAGGGCTATAGAGATACCACCTGAAGCTGAAACTAAAATAACCTTCATGACCGACATAGTAATCATATATGCATTGTATGCTAAAGTAATCGTATGTCGTGAATATATATATATATATATATATATATATATATATATATATATATATAGAGAGAGAGAGAGAGAGAGAGAGAGAGAGAGAGAGATGCAAATGCATGACATACCCAATCAAATGCTAGCAATGGCGATCTCTTTTGGTAGCTAACTAGTATCATATTTTCCAACATGTGGCCATTTCTACAATATACATAGTCTTCTGGGAAAATAAGTCCCTTTCCCTCCGAATATAGCTCAGAGTTAATGCATATAGCATGCCATGATATGAACCCTGAATGCACATAGTAGGTCATAACAAGAACTTGCCAATCTTGGCTATTTCATACTCTTATTCTTATAATCTCGTAATCATTTTTGTATAACATGTAAATGACTTGTCGAACCTAATACGATTTTAGAATAAATCTAAACACTTGACTCGACTTTAGAAAGGTAACTTAAATCTGACAATGTTCATAAAGAGCTTAAGATGCTTAAAGAATGTCCTTGTGAATTCATTAAACTTTCATATGACCATTCAATCCCATAAAATTCATAATTAACTCGAAGCTCTTTACTCGACATTAACTTAGCAATTCAATCATTTAGGAACTCAAAAGGATATTGACATGCTTGACTTGATTTATTATAAACGACTGCAAGTTAGTAATGGTATGATTCCTTTCAGAAATGGAGTTGCTCGACCAGTATAAGACAACGAGAATAGTGTACAAGGTTAGGATTTAGTATAGTTTTCAAATAACATTTTCATAAAAACTTCTAATGAGAAAGAATGGTTTAACGACCCCCTTAGACGAAACATAATAATCTTCCTACATTTTGGCCTCACTCATAGGACAATAGCTTGCTACGAGACATAAGAAATATGAAACTCAATAGAGAATCACTTTAAACATCAAACATATTTCATAAATCTACAAGTGCGACAATGACATGATAAAGGCAAGGAACAAAAATAGTTGACATCCCAATGCCCTTCACAGAGGGTCTTCTTAGCAATAGAATAGTTAAAAGGACTCATTAGATGGTTTACAACTTTTTTTTAGAATTTGTGTGATATAAAAGAGAATTTTTCCTTAACATACCTTAAATATGAACTTGAATAGCTTGATATACATAATTGATCTTCTTTGTGTGCTCAAATATTGCGTTAGTTGAATCTCCTTTAAAATTCTTATTTTGTGTGTGTATGTATCTATATAGTATATGCAGCCGCCTAAATGTTGTAGTAACAATTGAAGGCAGTGGTTCATTGTCATGCTCCGAGACAACCCCTAGACGCGACACGGTGCCTAGATCTACAAGTGACCCAAGCTAACATCATGACATGACATGATACTAAGATAGCATACATCAACAGAATAAACTGGAAACAGAATAAAGTCTCAAGTTTCTATCATATCATAAAGGAGAAATCTGATACAAAGACATACACGGAATCTACTAACTGTCTGAAAAGCCTCTAATCATAAACGAGTTGCTAGGACAAGTCCCTTTCTAACTCTAAATTGTCTAAAATTGGAATAAAGTACTGAAGAAAGTCATAAAAGGCATGTCCGCAAAATATGAGGACTCACCAATAGTAGTGCAAGCTGAGAGGATTATGTACTAACCGTGGCCTGAAGGATGTGCGTCATAACCTATATTATCAAATAATATATGCAAAAAAGTATGTGGTCAGTACTTAGAATGTACCGAGTATGAGGAAAATGCATAAACATGATATGTGAACATGTAAGTCTGTAAAACATGCTGATGCAATGACCAGGTAAACATAATATGAAAGCTAATGATTTGATATTAAATACGTAGTACGAGGTCATGCAATATCTGAAAACACAACATAATGTGGGAGGTATTGTAACACCTCCGAAGTCCCTTAGTATGGATAAAGGAAATTTATAGCAGGAAAATTTGATATCTGCAGAATTTTTGGTGTTCATGAATGAGGTCTACGGTTCGTAGAAAGGATCACGGCTCGTAGGAACAATCTGTAGTTAGGACTTAAGATTTCAAGAAAATTGACTCGATGAATACAAGTAGGTTTATAGGCTGTACTAGGTTCTATGGGTCATAACCTCCTTTCGTTGAGGAACTTTTGAAAGTTGGAAATTTGACTTGAACAGGATAAATGAGTTCAAGAGATTGTTGAAAGTTCTATGGGTCGTGAATAGGCTTTTGTAGTTCTGAGTCTTGAAACTTCATAACCTTTAGTATATTGATTTGATGACCCATCAGTACGGCTTGTAAAAGGAACTATGGGTCGTGGTTTGAGTCTCATGGATTGGACTTCAGAGATTCTGGAATTCAATATTTCACCTTCTACGAATGGATAGTACGGTTCGTGAAATGTATTACAGTCTGAAGATGAGTCTCGTAATGCATGTTCGACAATTTTTAGTCACGGTTAATTAGGTATTTTTCCACACTTTTAAATCCTATATTACGTCATTTTGGGATTATTTGGAAGCTTAACTGAAACGACCCCAAAAATGCCCGAAAATGTGCTTCGGAAACACCTATAATTGTAATTTCCATATATCTCAAAATCCGTGCATGATTTCGGAAATTCGACTTCATATTCTTATTTGTGGGGTCAAATTGAGTGGGAAATGGGTCTAACCCGAATTTTAGAGCAACCGTATCAAAATTCAAAAATCGCAAAAATTGCGATTCGGAGGGTCAACTTTAAAGGGGCATATCTCTTAGCACACAAGGAACTGGAAGGGCTGCAAACTATTAAATTAAAGCTCTTTGAGTTAGCTTTCCAACGCACTTGGTTTCACCTCATTCCGAGTTAGGATGAGGGAGTTATGACCATTTTCGTAAAACCTGTCTGTGCAGATTTGCAATTTCCAGTGAGCTATTTTTTTTTAGGCGGGTTGGAGACGTTTTTTTTTATAAAAAGGGGATATGTCCCATACTTAGTCATTTTTCTTAACTCCAAAAACACTCTCTAAGCCCTCTCCAAAAATTCCACCAAGATCTTCAACCAAATTCAAACATCTCAAGCTCTAATTCCGGATTCAAGACTCAATCTCAAGCTTCGATTCTCCATTCCAATCTTCATCAAGGATTCTCCAAAGTTGAGGTATGTGGGTTTGATTGTGGAAACCTTCCTTTCCACAAGTCCAACCATTTATCCTCTATTTCTACTTCAAGTTTATGGGTCCTCATGATCAATTATGAATTCTTGAATTACGGAATTACTACTACACACCCTATTATGGTCATTTTTGCATATTATCATGAAATGGAATTTTTATGTGATGTTTATGGTTTACATGCTTCCATGATCAAATTATGAAGGTTGATATATATATGTATGTTGTTGGTGGGCTGATTATATGGATTTTGGAATTGGTTGGACTTAGTATTCTTGAAATACATGATTTCATTTACATGAACAATTGCCCACCTTGTGTTTGATAAAATGCCCATTTATAGAATTCTTAGGAAAGGGAAGGTCCAAGGTACGTCCTATGAGTCGGATGGTTATGTAATTACTGAAATGATGATGAAATGGACACATGTATATGATTTTCTCTATATAAGTGTTATGAGTCGACCAAGCCTAGTACGGGGGGTAGTAGGCCCGTTAACCGATCGAGGGGGGTTGTCTTGGTTGCCAGTAACGGGGGGTAGTAGGCCCGGTATAACCGTAAATCGAGGGTTGGTAAACCTTGGTTGCTCTAGTACGGGGGGAGTAGGCCCGTATAACCATTCGAGGGGTTTGTACCTTGGTCCACTAGCTCGGGGGGTGGGTAGGCCCGTGTAACCATATTTGAGGGGTTTGTACCTCTTTCGCCTCTCCAAGGGGGTGGTAGGCCTTGGAAATACTATATTGATGGTCACTCGCCACACATGTACTACGTCCCACTAAATATGGTTTTTATGTAAGCATCATTATACATACTATTTTATTAATATGCTATCTATTGGGTATGATTACGCATTTTCCCTATGATGTCCATCTAATGTAGCCTTGCATTGCATCCCATATACTTAGTACATTCAAATGTACTAACGCATACTCTATGCCTACATGATGTCACCATGTAGGGACCGGAGTACCGCTTGACCATCCTCCTCCGCGTGGCTAGTACGATTTTCTATAGTGGTTATTGGTGAGTCCTCCATTTCGGGGACTTTGCTCATGATCTTTTGCTATGTATAAAACTTTTCCTTTCTAGTGTATGTTTTGAACTAATGAGGGTGAGGACCTGGTAAGTTTGTCCTTGGCCCCCGCCTAAAGTACTGCATGTTTTTGAGGTGGTGTTGGACAAGTTGTGTATTATGGCTTGAGTAGTGACTCATCTATGGTATTTATGTATCATTTCTTTTTTCTTTGCTCCCTTAGTCCCGATTTCCCCCTTGATTATGCTTATCGCTTATGGTCATTTAATTGCTTCCGCGACCAAGGATGTGTAATGATACGCTATGAGGCTTGTTTGGGTTCCTTCGGGTTCCCCATTCGCCGGTCACATCTAGGCCCTAGGCTTGGGTCGTGACAAACTTGGTATCAGAGCCCTAGGTTGAATGATCCTCGGAGTCCAACACACCGTGTTGATTAGAGTCTGATTCATGGTTGTGTTGTGCACCACAACTATGAGTAGGAGGCTATGAGACGTTTTAGGAAATGTTTCCCTTCTCCATGTTCTAAG